>CM076572.1:1037271413-1037358466 GCA_034641835.2 Pinus albicaulis | reverse complement strand
TTAATAAAATTCACTTTTTCCCTACTAAGAAGGGCTACATGTTTAATCCAGGTAGGGTAGTAGGTCCTTTCATTGTTAATACTAGACAAGAATTTCAGTAGGTTGAGGACATGTTGAAGGAACCTAATTTTGAAATGGGAGAGGTGTGGCACTATGATCTCCATGGTATCATATCAAAGAGGAGAAGATATATTAATTCTTCTACTTATGAGCATGAGTATAGACCTGAACTTGAATGGAAGGCTAATTTGGATTCTTTGCCCAATAATACAGAAATAGAAATTGAAATACTAACTTCAAAGGAAATTACTCTAACTAGAAGTGAAGAAAAATATGGAGACATAGATATGGAGGAGGCTTCATCCAACAATAATGCTAAGTTTAGGGAATAGATCGAGGAATAAATTTAAACGAGGTTGACCGAGAGGAACTTGGACTAGCTAGGCTTCCAGGTATTCCTAGAAGAATCTCAGCAAACTGCCACATGCACTTCCATAGAGGTGGAGATATTGGGCTCCTTGGGAATTTCATCCATAGAAGGCCTTAAAGGGGAAGAAGGACAAACGATGAAGGAGAAGAACAAAAGGGTCAGAGACAAAATGTTGCAGCAGTTGGCATCACATTTTATTCCTTATCAAACCAAGCTCCTAGCTGCCATGGACCTAGAAAGAAATAATATGAAAATCTTTGTATCATCCTATAACAAAATCCCTCCCATTAGGATCACAATTCAGGGTTGTAGATCTATCACTAGATATGATTAGCATCCCCTTGGAGGATAAAATAAATAGGCAAATGCAAGTTGGAGAAATGCTATATAATTAGCCGAGTAAAAGTGCCTTTACTATCAGTATGGTTGAGAAAATATTAGAAAAATATTCCACTAGGGTAAAGAAAAAAAGGCCAACTATAGGGCTTCCACTTGCAGAATGAAAGCTTCAAAGAATTAATTGTAAAATTAGGAGTGAACCCAAAGTTATAAAGTTGTTTTGGAAGCCATCATTCAGGGCTCGCAATCTGAAATACAAGAGTTGATGCAAAAATTGAAAATGTTTGCATCTGAACATGTACAGTCCAAAGAGTTGGCCCAGGTAGACAGTGAAAAATTAATCATGGCCAAGGAGCTTATCAATAGAAACAATGACGTGGTGGTCCTCCAACAATAGGTGGAAGAACTCCAATAGAGGATTGATTCCCACATATGTGAAGTAATTGTGCCAGAAAACCCATAGAATCCCACTAAACAATTAACCAAGGCTCTAACTAAGTTTTAGTTGTCATAAGGTGAGCTAAAAAAGGAGAAAATTGATTTTTAGAACTCTAAACATGCACTCGTACAAAAGGAGAAGCAACTTGAGACAACAAGGAAAAATGTGGATAAAATCAACAAAAGCTTGGATACTACCAATGAGGAGATCAAAGAACTGAAAAATAATTTGGAAGGTAATATGTCTCTTATCTAGGCCAGACATATAATTTGGATGAAATTATTTCTGAAGTAAATAACATCTGGGAGCATATGACCCTAGTTGCAGAGCAAAAAATTATAATCAAGGAGACTGAGTTCTTTATCCTCTCGCCCAAAGAAGAAGATGATTAAAGTGATGAGGAAAAAAAGAAATTCATCAGATATCTCAACAATAAATCATCCAATGAGTTGAGGGATGTGGGCATCTTAAACATGAAAGGGACAATTGTTTAAATCTCTAAGATGATTTAAAGAGAAAAAACTAGAGCCAAATCTTAAGAGTGTTCAAGTGAGTTGTTGAAATCTGTAGCTGCATTTGACTCAAGTTTTGATCAGAGGATTAGAGTAGGGTTACACAACTACTGGGATTTACAAGGGAACCTACTTTCATGGGAAAAATATAGAAAACTTCTAGTAGAAGTAAAGAGTAAGGTTGATTTTTCTCATGAAAAGATGTCCATCCTCATAGGAAAGACCATAGTTAACTTTTTGCAGAGGAATTTCCTGCTACTCTGGTTGGTAAAGACATTGTTTGTTGACATGCCAAATTACACTGAGCTCACAAATTTGAAGATAAAATATCATAATTTCATCCACTTTCCTTTACCTAATCCAACGGTGTGGAAAATATGTGACCAATTCATTAATTTTCCACAAATCTGAATTATAGAGTCGGGGTCCCTCCCAATGGAACTAGTTGGCCGAAAATGAAGATGTTTCAATATGCTAATCATGACAATCAATGTCATTTTGGAATTTTGTAAAATATTGTGTTTCAAGATTGGAATCAAGTCTGTTATGTTATAATTAGGATAGCTATGAAAGTAGCATGTTTGAGTTGTTGAGTGGTTAGGCATTTATGAGATTCTTAAGAGATAATATTTTGTAAGTGGTCCTAGGAAAATGTTTCAAGTGTTTGAAGAACTACAAGATGTATGCTCTTTTTGAAGATTAATAAAAAAGTTTTGGTGATTCCAAATGCTAAAATATGTAGTATGTAATTTTTTCTTTGTTTATCTTTTCATATGTGTTTCTTTCCTCTTGGAAGACGTGTAATTGTAGCTATTGGACATGATCTCAAATTTTTGGATTCATCTATGTCATGTTTTTTCATAAATGGTGCATGTGATGTATGAGGTAGAATGTCCTTAAAATGCGCTCCATGTTTTCTGAATTTCATTTACATCATTTGTTCCATATTTTTACTAAAGTTTACTATATAGGATTTTGATATCAACCCTCTGCATTGACTTCCTTTCCTTATTGTTCTTCTTTCCATCTATATTACAACAACTAATATAGCTACACATTCTGCAGATAGGCCACCAGATCTGAATGTTAAATCCCATAAAAGAACACTCAATATGTGTGCCGATTCAATTCACCGTTGGGTAAGATATTTGAACCAGTTTTAACTCATCATGTATTTAAATATTGAATACTATTGATATATCCTCCAGACACATTAAGATGCCTAGGCAATGATCTCTTTCTCAACCCGGAGGTTGTCTCTAGGAACCACAAAAGGGTTCTTACAACAATTTCATGTAGTCATCAAGTATACAAATGGTAGCACAAAGAGGTTGGAAGACATGCTTTCAAGGCCACCCACTTTCAAAATTACAATTTTGGAAACTTTGATGCACATGGATATTTTCACCCATGATGCATACATAAAAGATGAGGACTTCAATATGGTGCTTCAAAAAATATAAGTACAAAACAATGTAAGCTATGAAATGGGAACTTTAAACTCAAACCAAGAACTCTAGCAAAAAAAACTCCAAAAAGCATGAAAAAAAAACTTGAAAACGGAAAGTGTTGATGCTAGAATAATTTATTTTTTATTTTATTTTATTTTATTTATTTATTTATTATTATTATTATTTATGGGGTAAATTTTCAACATGTTTTAAAAATGGCAATGAAAACCAATTTTTTTTTGTGCAAAAAACACCTTAAAAACAAAAAATGTTGATGTTGGAATAACATTTTTGTTTTCAAGGATATATTTACAACATTTTAGAATAATGATGTAAAAGATAAAACATAATGACTCTGAAAAACCTTAAAATTTCAAAAGAAAAATGAGAACAAAAATTTACAAATAAAATAAAAAATTAAAACAATGAAAAAACAAAACAAAACAAAACCAAAATTAAACATAACAATTAAAAGTAAATAAATATATATTAGAAAAAAATAAAAAAATTAAAAATTAAAAATTAAAAAATGACCAAAAAAAAAACTTAAATATATAAAAATATATAAAAAGACAAAAAAAAATATTTTTGTTTTTTTATTTATTTTTAATGGTTTTTTTATAACATAATTGTATTTTTTTATTTTTAAATTTACTATGTTTATGATTTTCATTGTTTTTTTTAAGTGTATGTATTTTTTTATATACTTCAAATTTTATGTGAATTAGTGGTTTTGGAATTTTTGTTTTCAAATGTGATCATTTTTTATATAAAATTCATAATATTTGTTATTTTTCCAATTTTTTTTATTCAAATTTTCCTTTTTTTTTTAAATTATTTAACGTGTCATTTTTAGCGAAAATGTCGTCAAATACATATTTTTTTAATTATATGTATATGCAAAATGTATATTTTTTTTATCAAGATTTTAAAATTATTATTTTGTAATGACAATTATTTTGTGTATTGATATATTAATTAATGATATTTAAATATAAAAGAATATATATATATATAACAAAAATCTCGTTCTGATGATGAACTACACTAACTAGTTCGAAACGCGTCGACAAAATATTCTTGGATGTGATTATCACCAAAATATTTTTTATACATTTTATGGATCACAGAAACAAAATTCCTAATATAAAAGAAAAGTTTTATTATTATTTTTAAACTTTGGAAAATAAATTAAAAATTCCATTAAAAAAAAAATTGCAAAGGAAAACAAAAAACAAAAATTTGGAAAACCCTTAAAAACCAAATATCTTAGGATGAAAAAAATGAAGATGAATATGACAAATGAAGATGAATATGACAACTTGAAAACTGGTGAAATAATCAACATTAAAAAAATATATTTGTTTACTTAGGACATAAGAAAATTTAAAGTGTCAAAATATGCTTAAAAAAAATATGTTGATGTTTTTCAAAATCTGCATGAAAATCATGAACATTTAAAAAAAAATCCACACTTCATACATCAGAAAATTTAAAATGTCAAAAATAAGCCCTCTAAAAAACGAGGTTGATGTTGCATCGACACTTTTCAAAATTAGCATGAAAATCAATAACATTTTTAAAAAAATGTTCATACTTGATACATAAGAAAATTTAAAGTGTAAAAAATATTCTTAAAAAATGTGTTTTTTGAACACATTATGAATCAACACTTTTCAAAATCAGATGATTTTTTGCTACCTCAAAAAAACATGTACTCAGTATAGTTCTCGTTTCAAAGTTTACATTGTTACAAAGTCATGTAAAACACGGTGACAAAAAATATGACTATCAACTCCAAAATGAGTTACTCTACAAGATGGAAAAGCTTTGTGTTCCTAAAGGTGACCGAATGAGCTTATTAAAGAGGTTCACACCACCAAGGTTGTGGAACATTTTGGTGTTGGGAAGATAGTTGTGTACTGGACCAAATTATAATAATTTGTAGCACAATACATTAGAGGATGTATGCTTTGTTGTACTAGCAAGCCTAATAACAAGAAGTAAGGCCTATTATCTCTCACTTGTACCCACTTATCCTTGGGAAATAATTTCCATGAATTTTGTGGGATGTTTACCAACAACCAAGAAGGGACATGACTACTCATTTGCAGTGCTTGCTAGGTTAGTAAGATGTGCATTATCATTGTAAAAATATCATGAAAAGACAAGACGCAACATAATTTTTCTTTTGATAGGTGTGGGTACACTTTGGGATACGAAGGAACATAATTTTAGACATGGACACCATTTTTCTCAGTGCATTTTGGACTATGTTGTGAGAGAATATGGACATGAAGTTGAAGAGATCTACAATATTCCATCCATAAATATATGGGTAGACAAAAGTAGTAAATAGGACTTTGGTGCAACTTTGTATGGGTTATAAGCGTCTGAAGACTTGGGTTGAAAATCTGATCTATATACAACACTCTTGTAATAGAGTAGTCCAAACTTCTACTAATAAGTCACCTTTTGAAACTTGTTTTGGATATCTCCCACCTTCACCCTTGGATGTTGTATATGGACATCAAGGAGGATTGAGAGAGGACCTCATAAGAGATGCATTGAGAGCAAAAAAAATTTGTGAGAAGATTGGGCAGATCTATATACAGGTATAGTAAATGTTGAAGAAGTCACAAGAAAAATATAAGGCCATATATGATCAACATAACATAGACAAGTCATTTATAGTGGGAGAGCGAGTTTTGTTACAATTGAACTAGGAAATACTAGAGTGTCTTGGTAAGAAGATTAAGACTCTACGATATGGTCCTTTTGATATATTCGAAAAGGTGGGAGATAACACTAACAGACTTGGTCTACCCCATACATGTGCATTTAATTAATAGAGAATGTGGATAATCTCAAACTCTTGAGCCTTCCATGTTGGATCAGGAAGAGGAGTAGGTCTTACCTTCCATAGAGGACTTATCACTAGCTGCTCGGGCATAGCTGGAAGAGGACATAAGTTTGCTAGTGGTCCAACATTAAAAGACGTGGGTAGCATGATATTTGGTAGATTGGGTTAAAAGGAAAACATCTAAGAAAAGAAAAGTGGTGCTCCAGGGAGAATGTAGAGGAAAAGTTCCCTTGCCATTTAGTGAAAATTTTGGGGACCAAAATCCTCCCTAAATGGGGAGGTATGATTAGGACAAAATCATTATATTGTTTTTCATCTATCTTGATGCCTTCAGAGTGGAAAAAATTGGAGAAATAATCTTGTAGGATAATTTTAACAATGGGTCCCAATTTGGAGAATTGGGGTCTAAAACCTTCCAAATCCATTTTGAGGGATGAAACATCATTCTTTTTGGATCACAACTTTCTTGTTTTAGCATGAACCCCAAGACATTAGTTTACACTTGAAGATATTTCCAACAATGCAAGAATCACATCAATTAAATTTAATATGGAAAATTTATGCCTTCCACAAGTTTACTTACCATATTGACCACCATGTTATGAGAGGATGCCATGTCAACACCCATTTCTCAAGAAAATGGGGGCTAGCCACACATGGGCTTTCAAAAAGATTCTAAAAGGTCCAAATTTTAACTCTAGTTGAGGGTTGAGGGAGTCAAATATTACCCCTAGTTGGTTATCGAGAACCTATGTTAAATAGCAGCTTGTTAGGAGAAGTAGGGGTTCCATTATATGTTGTTGTATTGTATTCTATAGTTGAGTAGAGCAAGTGGAAGTGGCAATTTAGAGAGAATAAAAGAGGGGATTATGGTTATGTAACATCCTTACAATCCACTGTCTCAAGTTACTCCATAGATAGTACCTCTTCTTTTGTACTTGCATATTTCCCTACTAGAGAAAAGAGAGAAGAGAAACCTCGCCTTCTAGCTTGGTTTTCTCTCATAAGGGTTTCCCATGGTCAAAATTGTTCTATTGTACATGGCGTGTTGTGTGTGTGTGTGTATTTATTCCTTATCTCTATTTCTTGCATTTCAACTATTTCATTCATTTAGGTAGAAAATCAATTATTAAAAGATATGAGATATAAAGGAAAATTAACTATTAAAGTATGGATTTAAATTAACATTACCAGGTCTATCATGATGAACTATTCTAGTGGAATATCTAGGGTAGTTTATAGATCAAGAACCAAGGGATCAAGCATATGATAGTTGTTATTCAATGATTTTGAAATTTGTTTAGAGGTTAGTTCTTCTAAAGAACCAAGGGGTCAATCATATGACAATTGTTATCCATCTAGATAGGGTACACAAGGATCAAGCTGTAATATTCCCATTTTTGGTTTCCCTTATTATGCTGTCAGGATGGAATTCCAGGGTTGATGACAATTAGGTCACAAAAGCGAGATTACATAATTAGTGGGCCCAAGGGTTTTGGAAGGGTTTATGGGGCTCAATGGGGTTCAATCAATATACTTTATCATCAGGGTCAGTGGTACGCAGTTTTCTTTTTTGGTTCCATTGCATTCTGGTGATTTCAGTAAAATGAGGTTATTATTAGCATATTTTAATTAAATACGCTAAAGGTGTTATTTGGATCATATTATTTGGAGCACATCTTAGTGTAATAGCTCATTGGAACCAAGATGAAGAGATTTATAGGATGAGATGATGAAAAGTGACTTTCAATGGTTGAAAAAAATGTGGAGGTAGTTTAACCAATTTTCCAATATTAAAGTGACTTGAATAAAATAAAATAAAAAGAGCCACTTAAATCACATAAAAAGGAGAAGTTTTTTATAATGAAAATAAAATAATAAAATAAAAGTTGTTCTAGAAGGTTGGAGAGAAATTCATCAAGTATTTTCTTAGGATTAACCTTGACTCGAGAATGAAAGTCTATAGCTAATGGTTTTGGGCACATGGTTTTGTGACCTATGGTTTTATGTGAGTTGTATTTGGTTGGAATGAAGCCTATAAATAGGCTTATTTGTCTCCATTGTAAGTGTGCCAAGCGCCAAGGTGCCAAGGGTTGAGCAAGGTCTCCCCGGCTAGTGTGAGAGGCCAAGGGTTGTCTGGGTTTCTTTTTGTCTTCTAATGTGTGCATGTGTATGATTGCTTCTATACATGTTCGTGAGTAATATTATTATTTGGCCTTGCCTTTTAATACATAACCGTGGTAGCAAAGTGGTTGTAATATTTTTTTTGTTGTGTCTATAATTTTGGTGTTGTTGTGTACAATTTAATTATGGACAGATCTGCATAAACGAAGAGGATATTTTCCTGTGAAGAAGTTGGATCTGTTGGACAAAGTTTGATCGTGTCAAATATGCGTGTAAAAAAGCCAGATTAGGATACATCTAGTTGGATCTAGTGTGGATCTAAAAAACAAAGCCTATTGTGGATGCATAGATCGATTTTGTGGGGATCAATATCTGAGGCCTACAAGGATGTCTCTGAATCATTATGCAAGATCTGTTGAGGCGTCTGTTGTGTTGTGCATGTGGATGATATAGATTCGTGTGGACTATGTTGAGAACTGCTTGTGTGCATTTGAAGAGTTGTGGTTAGATACATTTCCCTAAGGTGTATTGACGTTGTGGGCGTGTCCATGGGGCGATGAGATTTTGCATCAAAATGGTCAATAAGGAACCTGAAATTGATGGAACGTGGAGAAAATATTGGCTCAATCGGTGGCTTGGCACGGTGAGGTTCATGGAAGAAAAAAGGAGAGGTGATTACGACAATTTTGAAGCGCACTCATAAATGACCAGAATGACAGTTTTTTGCTGTGGACGTCAGAGCACTGAACGAGAAACCCTCAGATGATGCTCCATGGGAAACCCAGGGTTGAGGATGAGAAATAATTTGAAACCAAAGATGCAAAGGATCAAAATGAGAATGAAGATAATTGAGACAAGGACGAACCAAATGAAATGTTAAGGAAGAGGAAGTTGTGAATTCAAACCGAGTAGTGGTGCCACAAGCGACTCTGAACATGAGGAGTTGAAGGGTGAAGAGGCCACGGATTGTGCCAGGAATGAAAGTCCCAAATCTATCTAGGATGCAGAATTGATGGAGATGGTAAAGGCGAGCATTGAAACCCAAGGTGAGGAAAAACGGTCTTGTGAAGGGAGGCCTGTTGGGAATTGAGAGCTATGGATACATCTTCAGCCTTGTTGTCCAAAAGCATCACAGGTCACTTGCAAAAATGTGTGACATTAAAATTTCACTCATGTGAATGGAAATGTATCATAGGTTGTAAGCTTGTAAGCATCATGATCTATTTTTGGGTTAAAAGGCTTACAATTATGATGTACCTCTTCTCATATGAGGTAATAGGTGCATGCTCATGAGGTGTTGTTCCTGCTCTGTAATTTGTTTGAAAGGGTTAGAAATCACAATAGTACGATGTAAAACATCTCCTTGCCATGAATTATAAAATGCATATGTTTCATTGAGAAAGTTTTATGCTATTTTATTGGACGATGAAGAGAAGATTTATTTAAGAAGCTTGAGTGATCACAGTAGATTAATTAATTGATGAACCATGTACCTGAAAAGAACTCCAAGAAAATTGACAGTGACAATGGCAGATGAACCATGTAATCTAGTAGATGGGTTTTTTTTATATGGACATCAATGTCAATGTGAAACCCATGGAGAAAGGCATGACAAGAGAATGCAAGAAGAAATGAACCAAGAATTATATTACTTATAACAGAGATGATATAATTAGGCATGTGGAATTCTCTAGTTCATAGGGCTTTAGGGGCGTCAAATCCATAACAATACCATAGTCAAGCTTAAGGGTGGGATTGTTAGGATTAACCTTGACTCGGGAATGAGAGTCTATAGCTAATGGTTTTGGGCACATGGTTTTGTGACTCGTGGTTTTATGTGAGTTGCATTTGGTTGGAATGAATCCTATAAATAGGCTTATTTGTCTCCATTGCAAGTGTGCCAAGCAACAAGGTGCCAAGAATTGAGCAGGGTCTCCCCAACTAGTGTGAGAGGCCAAGGGTTGAGTAGGGTCTCCCCAGTCAGTGTATGGGACCAAGGGTTGAGCAGGGCTCCCCTATAGACTTGGTGTGGGTTTGGGTTAAAAGCTAATGGAATTTTGTTAGGCTGGGTTTTTCCCCGGAGTTGGGGTTTTCTTAGGGTAATTCTTAGTGTTCTAATGTGTATGATTGCTTTTATTTCTGTTTATTTTTTCCTTACATTTTAAACATAATGTCTTTAAAAGAGGGTATAGAAAGTCATTGGGAACATCTAGATTTTGGAATATTTTATCTTAGGAGAGTTTTGAGAAATTGGGTTACAGGTTCGGAGAGCCCTAGGGAAAAAACCCATAGGTTTCTTGGTGTGTTGGACAAAACCCCGACTCACTATTGTGGAGATTTCGTTCAGAAATATCATTGGGTTTCATCGGCATTAGTTGGTGAGCAAATCTAGAGCAAGTTTGTGGATTGGAGTAGGGATCATCTACATCTCCAATTTGGATTTCATTTCTAGTTATTAGCAACCATCCAGTTATTTTTCTAGTGTTTCTACAAGTTCTTTGAACCATATTTGGCATGCACTATCATATTCCAGTTAATAGAATAAGGTTGATCAATATTGTCTGCATTTATCTTGTTCTGGTTTTTCAAAGTGCCATGGTGTCGTTTAAATTTGCAACATAAGTATTTGTGTAAATTTCCTAAAGGATGCATAAGAGGAGATTTAACTAAATATTTAGAAAATAAATAAAAAATATTATCACCTAAGCCTTGCCAGAGAGTTGTGAAGCCATTGAGTTCTTCTAGGTCTCAAAAATTTACTATGCTAGGAAATCTTGGTATAAAGATGGGAAAGTAAGACATGGCAAGCTTAAGGAGAAGCAATCGGTATTAAAGGCCTCATAGGCTATTGTAAGATCACATTCACTCAAGCCTATGATGATTTCTATTAATCTAGTGTTGACGAGATGGGGGATCGAATGTGGTTTTATTTGTTGGAATTATATATTTTGTTTTTTGTATGATGCTCGATGTTAGATTCCAATAGAGATGGGACGTGGGGGACTTTAAATCCTTGGAGGTTTGGAGGTGTCATTTCATATTTTATTCACCTCAAGGATACCAATCTCACGTTGCTTTGTGTTAAGAGTATGACTAGCTCTCATAATAATTTTGACTAGTATTCGTTATGTAAGAATATAAAGTTGGGTAGGTGTCAACAACAAATGGTTGAAGTTTAGGATGATGTCTCTTTTCATTCAAAATTGGGAAGGGTGGAAGGAAGACCAGGTATATAATTCATTGTGGAAACTCAAGTCTAATAGACATGTACTTGATATAAACTTTTCGTTGGAAGCACACAAAAAGAAGACAATAGAATTTATAACTTTCATGGAAAATCAAAGTGAAAGCTATGAAGATTTGGAAGCAGAAGTTGACATGTTGCAAGACATGGTCATTAAAATGGGAAATGGTTGGGGGCTGTTGAAGGGACTTCATAGTCCTTAGTTCCCACGCCCCAATCTTTCTATTGGATCAATCAAGTATGAAGCAATGAGGGTAAAAGAAGAGGTGGTTGTGCAATGAGGATGAGACTTAGACACTGACACGGAGATGAGCTCAACTAATCAAATTGATATTCCACATGTTAGTACCGAGCAAGAAATCCCTTGTGGACATCAAATAGTAATTCCTCAAATTAATATCTAGCAAGAAGCTCACAGTGATCATGATTAGCTATAAAACTGGGTCTATGTGATGTTTTATGAAGCAGTATTTTCACTAAAGTGATTTATTAGGTGGTATGCTAATAATGTTTACATTTTTATGGTTAGGACAATAAAGTTGTCTAGTAACTAGCAAACAATTTTGAATTCTTAAGGGGATTTTGAAGTACTAATGTTCCACAGCTTCGTTTTCTCTTGTATTATCTATAGAATGATTTAGCCATAGCCACTTTTTAAGACAAAATATACTCATTTCTATTTTCAAAAATGTTATGTCATATAAATGCAAAATGCACTCCCCAACCTACTATCAACATTTCATATAAGTTTGTATTAAAAAAAAACATTAATGTAGATAAATTTAATCATAATTATTGTTTACCTAGATTATTTGGGTGGACTACTTAGGCTGGAGTATGCCTTAAAACTGTTTATACTTAAGTAAGAGCTTGTTTCCTAGGGATAAGCAAATGGCCCAAAACTCAAAGGCATATGGAAAGAGTGAAAACCTACCCTTTACAGACCACTAACTGGTCATTCCAGGTGGTGACATGGTTTTCCTTAAATAAAAGTGATGAATCAGCTTGCATTATAGATAACAACTAAAAATGTCTATGCTCACAGCTGTTATGATAAATGTCATGTTTTAAAAAAATGATGAACTACTGTAGCAGCCATAAATGTTTTTTTTCTGACTTGTAATTGCTTCCAAATTCAAACCAGTACCTGTTCCTCTTTGGAGTACAATATCTTTTGGTCCAAGCCCTGAATCCCATGTATTTGCTTGTCTTTTTGTTGACTTTTGATTGGTTGAAACCCATATATTTGTTTGTCTTTTTGTTGACTTTTGTTTGGTTCCAAAGTCAAACCAGAACCAGTCTCCTCTTTGGAGTACAATACAAATGATTATCCCGGCTGGGTAACAGTGCATGTGAAACTACTTATGCTCACACCTTTCCCTTCCATATACACCACCTTTATTGGACCTCCCAGTAGCAGATTCAAAGTAATGTACTCTCAGCTTATCATGGAAATGTCAATATAGCTTAGTTTATAGGAATTTGGAATGACATGGATCTGTGCTAATGAATATAAAGATGTTAGATTCACATGTTTGCATAGTTTAGATGGTGGGTTTGTTGTGTTTTTGTGCTAATGAATATAAAGATGTTAGATTAACATGTTTGCATAGTATAGATGGTGGGCTGGTTGCATAGTGTACACTGTAGATGACAATACAGTAAGAAGGAAACGCCAAGAGATTGGATCTACAGACGATCCCGAGAGGATTTCAGTCTAATTTGTCTGTGGAAATACCCTGGTTAATATGTATGTAAATGAGGGCTTTTGGAGGATGCACACGAACTGTTTGATAAAATGCTTAAGCGGCACATGTCCATATTTGAATTATATTACTGTCTGTTATGCACATAAAGGGTTTGTCAAAGAGGTCGGGAAACCGTTTGATAAAATGTCTGCATTGAATATTATCTCTTAGAATATTGTGATTGCAGGGCGGATGAGGCGTTGATGATGTTTCAATAATATGCTACAGTTGAATATTATTTCATGGAGATTGATGATTACAGCGTGTGCTGGGCATGGGTACGGTGAGGAGGCTTTGGCATTACTTCATAAAACGCAGCAAACCAACTGAGTCATTTGAATCATTGGAATAATGAGGTGAAATGTTGATTTTCAACACTCCCGAAAGCCTGTAAAGAGATAATGAATCTTGGAAACAATGATGTGAAATGTTGATTTTCAACACTCCTGAAAGCCTGTAAAGAGATCATGAAATCAATTATGCTTATCAAGTGTAAAATTCTCAAAAATATCACACAAATTCTCAGCTAATTCTCATATTTTATTCAATTTTTCAATAAGCCTGTAAACAGATCATGAAATCATTTATGCTTATCAAGTGTAAAATTCTCAACTATATCACACAAATTCTCAGCCAGTTCTCATATTCTATTTAGCTTTTCAATGTACGAAAATCTCAACCATATTACACAAATTCTCAACTAATTCTCATATTTTATTCAATTTTTCAATAAGAGTAGGCTGGAAGAAAATTTGAAAGTTACAATTTTGATGTCTCTTTGTTATTTACTAGGGATGTATCTTAATTCAAAAGTCAATTTTGATGTCTTTTTGGTATTTAGTAAGGAGGTATCAAAGAAATTTGTACTTTGAGAATTTAATATAAGTGGTTGTGCCATTTCTAAATTTTGATAGTGATCACAAACGAATTACACATTTCTCTCATCCACATATTACTAAAATAATCTAATTATATTTTTCATTTTACTTTTTTTGGTTTATATATTATTGATTTTTGAAAATTTTTATTAATTTTTTAATTAGTAAAAATAAAATATATATTGTGACTAATTTTTTTTGGAGAAAATCACATAAAAATAGATTAGGTTGATGCGTTTCGAATCAGCCAGTATGGTTCATCATCAAGACAAGATGGAAAATCTGATCAAAAAATCCTTTTAAATAGAAGTAAAGTTCTTACTAGCCATTTGTAAAATAACGGCTACTTCTCGGATCAATAATGGTAATTAAGATTATTTTAAAATAATTAAGGTTTACAAATAGAATTTAATTACATAAATTTATTTATTTGACATGAATTAAAGTTTATAAAAGGAGCCCGAAAAGAAGAGAGAAAGCATGCGGAAAATAACGAGGGTTTGAAAAGCAAGCAGCGAAGTTCCAAATAGATTTTCGACTGCTGCACAGCTTGGGCACGGTTTCTCCAGACGCCGCCTCCTCAGAGGAGAGGCCGCCGCACCCCTCCTACCGCAATGTAACCAGCGAATACCACTCTCTGCGGTCATCCCATTCAGCCAATACTCAACAAAAAATTGCCCCGGTATTAGGAGCAGAATGGCAAGCCAAAATGAAAGGACAATGCTTGCCACGGGCAGTCAAGAATTCCTTGGGATCGTAGCGCAAGAAGCCAAAGGAGACTGGTTTCTCCATTGCCTCCTCCTTGGGAGGAGGGACGCCACCCTCCTACCGCAATATTGTAAGTTGTGACCACTCCCAATGGCCATCCCACTCAGAAAATACTCAACAACAGACATCCCCAGTACTGGGAGCAGCATGGCAAGCGAAGATGAAAGGAAACTGCCTGCCAAGGGCAGTAAAAAAACCAAGATTTGTCATTCCAGAGAAGAAATTGGACGAGTATCGTGGATATATGAAGAATCATGCTCTAATCTATAAGTTCATAGGTATTTCGCCCTCAGAAAAATAATTACTGAAATGGATTCAAACAAAATGGCAGCCCAAAGGTCACATTGATCTGAAATTAGGGGCAAAAGGTTTTTTTACAGTTATTTTTTCCAATTTAGCAGATAAAGAACACATTTTCGAGGGAGGGCCCTATTTTTACAGCAATGCGGGGCTTTTCCTCAAACAATGGGAGGAATGTTATAACCCTGAACAGGAGAAATTTCTGGCTGCTCCTGTTTGGGTTCGGCTTTTTGGGCTCCCTATAGATTTTTGGGACCTTGAAATTTTAGAGGGAATAGGAAATTCTTTAGGTTCTTTTGTTAAAATTGCAGATTGCACTGCCCGGGGTCGATATACATCCTTCCCAAGATTTTGTGTGTATATGAATATCTCTGAACCCTTACCAGAAATGATAGATTTGGAATATGAGGGTAAAGTTTGGCAACAGCTTCTAGACTACGAGCATATCCCCTTTCGCTGTCGACGTTGCCATGAGTATGGGCATCTGTACAAATCTTGCCCCTTAAATGTCCTTGAGCAACAACCTGCTAATGTAAATAGCCCTGAGAAGTTACGACGGCAAGATGCGGAAGGGTTTGTTATGGTCGCCAATAAAAAACGCCAACCGCGTTCTGTAAACCCTCGCCCGGGGTTGGCTACAAAACAAAACCCTCCCAGATTAGCAACAATGGAGAATAGGTACGATATCCTACAAGAGGAAGGTGAACCGTCAGTCTCAACAATTGCAGTGGAGGAACAGATGGTTGGACATGCGGAGATGACACAGAAAAATCAATCTTTGAAGCAGAAATCAGGACTGGAAATGGAAGCATCTGAAGAAAGCCCGGTGCAAGACCTTATTCCAATGGAGGTAGAACAATCCAAAGAAGACTTGAGTGTAGAAGAGAAATTGTTGAAACGCCTCTTGTTTTAATGGCGCAATCTGGATGATCGATTCATACCAGTTGATCAAAATAAATTGTATAAGGAAACTTTTGAGCATTACCTCTCAGCCCAAGCCCAACGAGAAACTCAAGAACAAGTAGGAGGTAAAAAGGCGCCGCCTCCCCCTTCAAAGCCAGCAAAAAAGAGAGGATGGTCAACCCTGCAGGAATCAATACAGTTAGTTGGAGAAATGTTGATTAACACGGGCAAGATAATACCGTTAACAACGGTATTCCAACAACTACCCAAGAATCTCTAATGAAGGTATTCTCCTGGAACATCAAAGATCTTAACAGCAAGGGTAAACAGAGACATTTGAAAGAGAAATTGCAGGCTGAGAAACCTCAAGTCATGCTACTACAAGAAACAAAATTTTCGGGGCAGAAGCTGTAGTTAATAATGCAATCTTTGAAAATGCAGTATGACGTTATGGCTATTGACTCGGCGGGAACCTCAGGAGGCATAGCTATACTATGGAATGCAGCAGAGGTCAGTGAAGAAGGGTGGATAGGCTGCCCCCGAATATTAACAGCTACCTTCCGGCAGATAGGCTCAGAGACCAGAATTCTAATCTTAGCGGTTTATGGACCTCCCATTCCAGGAGAGAGAGCAGACTTTCTACAAAGTATTTGAACTTTGAGTACAATGCATAATGAGAAGTATTGGTTATTAGGTGGGGACTTCAACATGATATCAAATCTCTCGGAAAATAAGGGAGGGATACGAAGGGAAGATCCAGAAATGGCACTTTTTCGTGAATTACTAAATGATTTACGTTTAGTAGGCATCCCCACAGTTAATGGACATTACACCTGGAACAATCACAGGGGAGAGTGGCACCAGGTTGCCTCCAGGTTGGATCGATTTGTAGCAACGGAAGAACTAGTGAGTTTGGATATTTACTATGAAGCTGCTATTCTTCCAACTCTAGGATCTAACCATTGGCCGATCAGATTGGAGATAGACGTGAAGGCAAGTCGCCCGAATCGACCCTTTCAGTTTGAGCTCTTTTGGTTACGAGAACCCGGCTTCATGGAAAAAGTTAAAAACTGGTGGAACTCAAACCCAGCTAGGGGACACAACAAAATGTATTCTTTTCAGCTACGGTTGAAATAGTTAAAAATAGAAATAAAACACTGGAACCACCAAGAATTTGGAAATATCCATCAGGACGAAATTCGCCTCAAAGAGAAAATGAAGGAGATTCAGCAGCAAATTATTCTTCACGGTCGAACAAAGGAATTGGCTCTGGAGGAAGGGCACACTCTCAGTGAACAAGAGGAGAGAAGAAAACAAGAGGAGATCCCGTGGAAGCAAAAATCCCGGGTTAACTGGCTGAAAGAAGGTGATCGCAATACAAAATTTTTCCATAGAGCTATGCTCCAACACCGCCAGCATAACAGAATCTTTTCTCTAAAAGAAAAAAATGGAGAACGTTTAATTAAACATGAAGAAATGGAGCGGGAGCTGACGACACACTTCAAAGACCTTCTAACAGAGCCTATTCCAAATAGGCTCGCAGACATACAAAATATAACTCAGCACATCCCTCGATTGATTACTAGAGAGAAAAATCTGGCCCTGCTACGAGAAGTCACTCTCCAGGAGGTAGAAAAGGTAGCCCTACATCTTCCCAAGAACAAAGCCCCATGACCAGATGGGTTTACAAGTGAATTTTGAGCCTGGCCATTCATGGGACCAGATATTCAAGAGGTGGTTGAAGAATCCCGAAGGAATAAGAAATTCTATCCAGCTCTGAATGCAACATTTCTTACGCTTATCCCCAAACAAAAAAATGCAGATACTCCAGTGGGATTTCGACCGATAGCTCTTTGTAATGTAATTTATAAAATTCTTTCCACGATTATGGTTAATCGCCTAAATCCCTTGCTACCCACTATAATTTCTCCAGAACAGACAGGCTTTGTCAAAGGAAGACAAATCTTGGATGGAATAGTGGTTGCCCAAGAAGTAATTCACTCTCTCACGAAAGACAAACAGAGAGGATTATTAATAAAACTGGATTTGTCTAAGGCGTATGACTGCATAAGTTGGCAGTATCTCATAGAAGTAATGTGAGCCTTTGGGTTTGAGGACAGATGGCTCCAATGGGTCATATCATTTATCTCTTCGCCACATTTTTCAATTCTGCTGAGTGGTAGCCCCTCTGCTCCGTTCAACATATCGAGAGGCCTCCGGCAAGGAGACCCCCTCTCCCCATTTCTATTTATAATTGCAGCAGACGGTTTAAGAAGACTTAATAAAGCTCATCTAGCTGAAAGAAAGATCCAGGGCCCAAAAATGTGGGGACCTCAGCTTCCTTTGACCCATCAGCAATTTGTTGATGATATCCTGATTTTTTGCATGGCATCGCTAAAAGAATGTAAAGCAATCCTCAGAATCTTGGAAATATTCATGGATGCGTCAGGTACTTAAATCAACAATGATAAATCTAATGTCTATTTCTTCAATTGCAATGATGCAGTGCAAATTTTTTTAGCAAGAACCTTAGGATTCCGAAAGGGATCCTTGCATTTGAAATACTTGGGTATGTATTTAAATTCAGGACCCATTAGAAAAGCATATTGGCAAGACATTCTTCCAAGAGTGGAAACAAGAATATAGAATTGGGCCTTTAGAGCCTTGAATGCCCCTAGGTGACTCATCATGTTAAAATCGGTGCTTCAATCCCTACCAGTATACCAATTATCTGGCAGAGCATGCCCAAAAGGAATCTGCTCCACATTGGTATGCATGTTTAAAAAATTCTTATGGCAGGGAGCACAAGAAAAAAGGAAATGGGCTCTCTTATCGTGGGATAAACTACTTCAACTGAAGATAGCAGGAGGACTGAGCCTCCGATATCCATTCATTTTGAATAATGTGCTAGGAGTGAAGCTCTGGTGGTGCTGGCTAATGGGAGGGTCAGATCTGTGGAAGAACATCTGGCAAACAAAATATGATATGCCACACACAATATCTGGAAGATTGAAGATAGATACGGTCCCAAAGGGCTCTTTAATTTGAAATTTGGCCACCATAAACAGGTATTTAATTCGATCTCACAGCTTCTGGGAGATTAGAGAAGGAGGCAAAGCTCTCTTTTGGGAATATTCATGGCAACAAAGGGAAAAACTTTTTACTCGTTTGGACTTGGGGAAAATTTTCATATACACAAATACACCAACTCAGTGATTAGTGCAGCATTATTGGTGTCCAAAATAATGATTTCTGGAGAAAATGGAAAGATAAAAACGGGTGGGAGGTAGCCCCAGCCACGCAACAATGGGACAACTTCACCAAAGAACTGAAAAAAAGGAAACTTAGACGAGTTGCAGGGCGAGATATATTGAGATGCGGATACATGACAAAAGGGAAGTTCACAATTAAAGAGGGATATTACATCCACTCGCAACAAATTCAGCATATTGCACTGCCGCTATGGAAAAAAATATGGGCACTGAAACATTGGCCTAAAGTAGAATACTTTTTGTGGCTGTTAAGCCATCGCAGGATACTCACCTGGGAGAACCTACAGAAAAGGGGGATGATAGGCCCTTCTTATTGTGCTTTCTGCTATGCAGACAGTGAAAGGACAGAACACCTTCTTAACACATGCCCTTTGGTGTAGCCGATCTGGAGGAGTTTGGAGCTTCTGTTCCGCCAAACGGATAAAAAAAATGACAGTATTGTCGAAACCATTAGCAATTGGAGGAAAGGACAGTATCACTGCCAAGTGATCAATATAGCATGGACCCTCTCATTAGGTTTCCTCCTCTGGAACATTTGGAAAGAAAGGAACCACAGAATCTTCCAAGAAATAGCCCAACCATTGCAACACATCTGGCAGCGTTCCATTGAAAACATTCGGGAAACTATCCTAGTCAAAAGGTGGTCAGATGAAGACTGGCAGATGGTGGGGATAGAATCCCAGATTTTAGAGCACCTCAATTTGAAACCTCAGATGCTTTATAAAGGACTCTGGAAATATAGACCACCTGATAAAACTATTGACGAACACTGGTCACCTCCTCAACCAGGCTTTATCAAACTCAATTACGATGGCACCTCTAAAGGTAATCCGGGACAAGCTGGAGCAGGCGAGATTTTCCGTAACTCTCAAGGAGCAGTCTGCGGGTTCTATGCATTTGATTTGGGCCATGCCACAAACAATGAAGCAGAACTTATGGCGGTAAAGCAAGGCATTCCTATAGCGGTCAGAGAAAATTACCAGAGAATTATTGTTGAAGGAGATTCAGCCATGGTAACCAGAGTTATCCAGAAGCTCAAACAAGGTACACCTTGGGAGAAAATATCCCAAAGCTGGAGAACTGCAGCACTCATTGAAGAAGTAAGTAAATTGCTCAAGCAGATTCAGTGTTTAATCCCCAGCCACATCAAAAGAAAAGGTAATGTTGCAGCGGATTACCTGGCTAATTGGGGATGCCAAAATACAGAGAGATCCATAGATGCTCGTCCCAATGATGCAATTTGGGATGTTGAGCTACACTCTCTTCAGCTGATTGTGAATAAGGACCTCCAACCCCCCGATCGGGGTGAAGATCTGGCACAGAGGACAGACCGTGGAAATCGGACAGTAGGCCACCCTCCAGACAATTAATAACCATTATGAAGAACCACTATGCTCGATCAATGGTATGGGTGTTCACTTGCATTGGAATGATTATACAGCGATCATTCCAGGTTGGTCTGTCAGCGCACGAAATGGAAGTTCTGCTTAAGGTAAGACACTGCCCTCCCTCACTCCAAACGCTCATGCAAAGCTCGCTGCATGCAAGTGCTTGGGAGACAAAGAGGAGGTGCGCAACTCATTCTGTCAACTTCGCTACTCAGACAGGGTATGTATTGGTCTTCCTTCCCATTTTCATGAAGTATATAACTTATATTAGGACCTAGCTTGAGCAATGTCAGTTTGTTGGGGATTCACTCTCATTTTTCTGGTCGTTTATCCCACCGCAAAACCCTGTTCACCCCTGTTTTAGGGACCCATGTTTATCTTTCATTCTCTGCCTCTTCAATGTTATAACCACTGACATCCAAAGTCTAAGGGAAGCTTCGTATGAGATGCGTTTTGTTGTTATAATGATTTTTCAAATTTGGGATTCTAGTTGGGTTAGAATCCTTGCACCTTCCGGATGTACTAAGAAGCCAATTTTCTAGCCAATCTTCAGCCAAGGGTTAACAAGCTCTCTTACTTTCATAATTAGCAGTTGCCGCATTCAAATCCTGAATTACGCTCTGAATTCGAAGGCCCCCCGTCACTATAATAACCTTGTCTTTTCTCCTCAGAGTTTTTGCATCTGTCTTTAAAGGGTCCTAAGCCCTCAACCTCTGTTTAGCTCGTTCTCTGTTTGGGGTTTTGATATGTATGTAATCAGGGTTTTATGGTGGAAGATGACCCAGTTCACAATGACCCAGTCCACCTGTGGCTCTTGCGATAGCACCAATAAGTTAAAGTCTAATCCTCTGTATAGGTTACAGCTAGTTAATCCTAGGAGTTGTTCCCAGTCGACTTCTATAAATGGAATTTATGAAGGAAATCAAAACAAATGGGTCCATCTGCATTTCTGTTACTACTTTTCTATATGTTCTCCTGAATAGGAACAATCTCATCATGGGGAAACGCTGCTTACGCTCTGAAACAGCTAAGGGTAAGCAGAAGATTCAGCAGGAACATGTGCCAAAGAAACGTGGAAGAAAAACTAATCAGGAGCACTTGGAGAACTTGGTAGTTAAATACATTCTGGGCAATTCCTCTCCAGCCCGTAATCAAATTCGTGGATGGGAAAGAGATCTTCAGACGAACCCTGAAGACAATGAAACTGAAGCTGAAATTTTAGATTTCATCCAAGACCCTGGGAACATCCGAGGTCGCCTTACCTTATTTAACCAAACCATTCATACATATTGGTTAGTGAAATGTCTTCTGGCAAAAGCAATCCAAAGTATTCAGCCTGCCCAGCTCAAACCACGACAACCAAAGACAGAACTGTATCTCAAAGAACTGTTGGAGAACATTGAAAGCCACCTGCAGCATATTAAAATTACACAATATCAAGCAACCGACCGCACTCAGAGAATGGATGACAGGATGGGATGCATGGAGAAGCTCCTCCAGCAGATGCAGCAAGTTGACATGCCTGGGTCTCATGCCAAGGACCCAGCTCCAGTTTCCTCTTCAGATGGCTAGTTTTTATAGTATTTTGCTTTATGTTTTTTTTTAAAGTATGTGAACTTATTCTATGTTATATGTTTGAACATAATGCAATAGTAGGACAGCTTGCTAAAGCGGCTAGTAGAAGGAAGAGACAATTTCAATTTTGGCATTCTTTCAATGCACTCAAATGGCCAACAGACCTGGTTTCCTACGGGCAGGTTGAGGCCACAGTAAGAATTTTATATTGTAGCCTGTCCTTCAATTATAAATAGAAAATAGAAAGGTCCCCACCTAATTTACAAAAAAAAATAATTAAAGTTTATAATTAGAATTTTTAATTATTTTAAAGAAAAATAAATAAATGTTTTTCTATTTATATATTTTTAGAATAATACTAAATCATTTGATTTTTATTATTATCGAATAAATTATATGTTAAAAATAAATAAATAATATTTAAAGTTAGAATTTATATATTTTTATTTTATTTTAATAATAAAAGACTAAGATTCAAAAAATTCTACCAAACAAGAAACTTTAAATAATAAATAAATAAATAAATAATAAATAAAATAAAATAACATGTAATATAAATAAATAAATAAAAATAGAGATAAAATTAAACTCTTTTTTTTTAATAAAAATAAATTGGAAAGATAAATTTTAATTAAAAATAAAATAAATAAATAGAATTAAATAAAGATAAAATAAATTAGATAAATAAATAGAATTAAATAAAGATAAAATAAAGTAGATGAATAAAAACATAAAAATAAAATAAATAAAAATAAAAGTAGTAGAAATTCTTTCGTAATAATCGCTGTGCACAGAACGTGGGTCGACACGTTTCGAACCAATTAGTGTGTTTCATCATCGACTATGTGAGAGATCGGATTCAAGAGACAAGTATAAATAGATGTAGAAATGGCTCAACTAGTCGTTATGATAACAACTAGCTCGACAAACAAACAAAAAAAAAATTTCCATTATTTATTTAATTTAATTAATTTTTATTTATTTATTTATTATTATTTTATTTATTTATAAATTCCTTAGTATATTTATACAATTAATTAAATCCAATTAATTAATATAATGGTAATTAATTTAACAAATTGTGGTGTATGTATGTATATTTTCCTTATTGATTATATAATAATCAATTATTATTAATAATTAAAAATAAAATTAATCATTATTCATATAATTTAATAATAACAAATTACCTATCAAATAATCAAACACCGAGTTTAAAAATAAATAAATAAATAAAAATAAATAATAATAATAATAATTAAGCATAATAATAATTTTAAAATAAAAATAAAAATAAAAATAAAAATAAATAAATCAATCAGACGAAAATAAAAATATAATCCATAAAAATAAATAAACGCCGAAATATATATATATATATATATAAAATAAAAAATAAAAAATAAAAATAAAAATAAATAAATAAAAATTTAATATATATATATATATATATATATATATATATATATATATATTAAAAATAAAAAATAAAAATATACAAATAAAAATAAAAAAATAAAAAAATAATAATAATAAATAAATAAAAATAAAAACAAATAAATAAATTAATTAATTTAAAAAAAAAATCAAGAATATAAGGCAGAATCTAGAACCTCGTTGATATCCCAATCATCATCTCTATTGGAGATTACACCTACAGTTTCTCAATTTCAATGGCCTCTCTCAACTTACGATGATGGAAATGGTCGATTCTAGCAATGACCTTAGCATCTTCTATGCAAACATGATGATTAGTCTTTCTCGCATGCTCGCCCAAGGCGGACGAGCGAGATCTTCCGTGCTTGATATCAAAGAAGATGCTCACGTATCCTTTGATTAATCGATCGAATTACCTCAATTAATGTAAGGAGTCCCACAGAACAAGGAATGATGTAGACAATTTTTCCATCTTTTGGGGTCAATCGATCTTTAACCAATTTTAGAGAACTACGAATTGTATTAAGGGGCTTGGAAATAAGATACCTTATGCTTTTTAAGGATCTTAGCAATCTTATCGTTGGTACTCGATGAACGAAGGCCGACACTGCCACACCATTCACTAGGCTCTTTATATTTATTTTTAATAAAGAATGACCTTTTTCCGCTTTAAGGAAAGCTTCGTCTCCGCGACATACTATAAATCCGCATTACAAAAGACATTCAATGAGCGGGTCTTTTCCCCTCAAGGTGAGACTCATCGAGATTCTCGCACCCTAGTGGCTACAAAGCAAGGACGCCTAATGTCCTGATCCGATCTCTCACATAGTCCCGATGATGAACCACACCGTTGGTTCGAAACGCGCTCGACCACGTTCGCGTGCATGTGATTACACGAAAGAATTTCTAATGACTTATATGGTGGATCACGTGTTTAGATTCCAAAAAATAAAAATAAATAAATAAATAAATATATATATATATATATATATATATATATATAATTAAAAAAAATTTAAAAACATTTAAAAAATAAAAAATAAATAAAAAGAATAAATAAATTTTTTTAATAAAAGGAAAATTAGGAATGAAGGGCAGGAATCCAACATTTACTAATCACCCAACCATCATCTCTGTTGAGGTTAACCGACCTCTTTTCAATTTCCATGGCTTCTCTCAATTTACGATGGAAAAAATGGTCAATCCTCACAATAACCTTAGCATCTTCAGGTCTTTAGAAAGAAGACACACACTGAGCAATATTTACATGCTAGTTCTCACCATTTCCCTGCCCAGAAACTTGGTGTTCTCAGCACTCTAGCTACTAGAGCCTTTAGAATCTCTGATGAACACCATCTTGAAGGTGAAAAGGATCATCTTCTTAAAGTTTTTAAGAAAAATGGTTTCACCATGAGTCAAGGTCTTAATGCTTTTCGAAAAGCGGAAAAAGGTCCTAAAGGTAAGAAAGATCCCTGTGATCGGTTATCTGGAGTTCACCTTCCATTTATCCAAGGTACTACAGATAAAATCGCTAGGATTCTTAAGAAACATAATGTTTCCTCAACCTTTAAGCCCTCTCGCACCATTCGGAGTTCGCTTAGATCTGTTAAGGACCCGATTTGCCCGAAGGATGGTAAGGGAGTTTACTTGATTCCATGTTCATGTGGAACCCCTTACATTGGTGAAATTGGTCGATCAATTAGTCAGAGAATTCATGAACATGTAGCTGACCTGAAGCATAGTAGATCTCGCTCCTCTGCGCTTACCGAGCATGTTGAGAAGACAAACCATCATATTTGCATTGAAGATGCTAAGGTTATTACGAGGATTGACCATTTTTTCCATCGTAAATTGAGAGAAGCCATGGAAATTGAAAAGAGGCCAGTTAACCTCAACAAAAATGATGGTTGGGTGATTAGCAGATGCTGGATTCCTGCCCTTCATTCCTAATTTTCCTTTTATTAAAATTTATTTATTTATTTATTTATTTTTAAATTTATTTTTTATTATATATATATTTTATTTTTTAATTTTTTTTATTCATCTACTTTATTTTATCTTTATTTAATTCTATTTATTTATCTAATTCATTTTATCTTTATTTAATTCTATTTATTTATTTTTATTTTTAATTAAAATTTATTTTTCCAATTTATTTTTATTTAAAAAAAAAATTAATTTTACCCTATTTTTATTTATTATTTTATTTGTTTATTTATTTATTTATATTACATGTTATTTTATTTTATTTATTATTTAAAGTTTACTGTTTGATAGAATTTTTTGAATCTTATAGTCTTTTATTATTAAAATAAAATAAAAATATATAAATTCTAACTATAAATATTATTTATTTATTTTTAACATATAATTTATTCGATAATAATAAAAATCAAATGATTTAGTATTATTCTAAAAATATATAAATAGAAAACATTTTTTTATTTTTCTTTAAAATAATTATAAATAATTAAAAATTCTAATTATAAACTTTAATTATTAAAAAAAAAAAAATTATATAATTAAAATTCTATTTATAAACCTTAATTATTTTAAAATAAATTAATTTTCATTATTTGAGTCAAACTAGCCGTTATTTTACAAACGGCTAGTAAGAACTTTACTTCTATTTAAAAGGGTTTTTTGATCAGATTTTCCATCTTGTCCTCATGATGAACCACACTGGCTAGTTCGAAAGGCGTCGACCTAATCTATTTTGATATCTATTTTGATCTGATTTTCTTGGAAAGATTTTAGTCACAATCTATGGATCACAGAAGCAAAATTCCTAAAATATATAATAGCAAATTATTAAAATATAAATGATTATTTTTAGCTTCGAATTGTTTTATATTTACAAAGTTTGAGGACAGTTAATTATTATATTTATAATTAATAATTATTTTGATTAATATTTTTTTTAAATATTTTTTAATTCTTAATTTTGAATTATTTTATTATATATTAATATTTTTATTTAATAATATTATTTTAAATGTTATATATCAAATCCATGTTAAGTATTGATATTATTTTTATATTGAAATTTAAACAATATTTATTTATAAACTACCGGATTTATCTTAATTTTAAATGTATCAAACATTTAAAAGGCTTAAGGTGCAAACATTTTTTTTTAGTGTAAAATTTGAGGAAAAGTTTGCACCTCGAGAGATTTGATCCCTCTGTGCTTGATAGATTCTGAGTTAAGATAGATCTAGGTTGGTTATATATATATATATATATATATCATGAGCCAAAGGCAAATTACAAAGGAGTCTTCAAATAAGCATTAGTTTGTTATAATTTTTTTATTTTATTTTATTTTAAATAATTTGACCTCTCCAATTTTTTTTATTTTTTATTTTTATTTTTAAATTTGACCGAGTCAAAATGATTGCATAACATTACAATATATCTTCCATACTAAGCTTGAGAGCACCTCTTGATGCAATAATAATTTATTTTTATTTATTTTTTACTTTTAGCACTTAAAATGGACATGGGTGACTATCGAGACAAAAGGGGGGTGGGTTCTCGTCATCCCACTTGTCCAAAGGACTAGGGGATGTGGCAACACACCCCTGTGATAAATTAATGGCTTTGATATTTGGCATGTGAACCGTCAATCCAACTAGCCACATTGTGGAAGTTATGTATTTGGACATGAGTTGTATACCATACATTCTATTAGTCAATTGGGCTCCCACTCGTTTGTTTTCATTACGGGGAAGGATTTCACTCATGGCTCTAAGCCCACATCTCCATTTCAAGCTCAGTATTGAGGAAATTGGAGAGTATAGTAACCCATTAATTGAGCCTGCAGGGGCTGGGAATGTTTCTGCATGTTGTTATTTACAACCATGATCTGTCGTGCATCAGACTGCTAGAAAACTACATCCTAAATTGAGTACTCATCAATTGTTGAAAATGTAGCAAGAAATTCCTTATTTAATTTTTCCTTTGATTAAATTAAGATAAAATCGAAATTCCGCATCAACAAGAAAATTGAATTATTTAACTGAGTTATTATCACTCAGCTAGCTTAGTTAATTCGAGTTGGACGGTGAACTTGAGTTGTGTACAGTGATTCCTAAAATTTAGGAGCCTAGGTTGAGTTAATTTCAGTTGTAACAATTTAGTTCAGTTAAATTGAGTTAAGGTCAGTAAGACTAGTTCCAACTATTGGAGGAACTAGTGGGAGGTCTAGTAGTGGGGTGCAAACCCATTAATTGAGCCTGCAAGGGCTGGGAATGTTTCTGCATGTTGTTATTTACAACCATGATCTGTCGTGCGTCAGACTGCTAGAAAACTACATCCTAAATTGAGTACTCATCAATTTGTTGAAAATGCAGCAAGAAATTCCTTATTTAATTTTTCCTTTGATTAAATTAAGATAAAATTGAAATTCCGCATCAGAAAGAAACTTGAATGATTTAATTGAGTTATTATCACTCAGCTAGCTTAGTTAATTCGAGTTGGAGGGTGAACTTGAGTTGTGTACAGTGATTCCTAAAATTTAGGAGCCTAGGTTGAGTTAATTTATGTTGTAACAATTTCGTTCAATTAAATTGAGTTAAGGTCAGTTAGACTAGTTCCAACTATTGGAGGAACTAGTGGGAGGTCTAGTAGTGGGGTGTATCTTCAATGTTTAACCAATTAACTTATCAATCAACCTAAATTAACTCATGCATGCATGCAATTCGAGTTACCCAGTTGAGATTGGAGTTAAAAGGAAATGTAATATCAATTGTAGAATATTCCAAGTTGTACATGTCATGCACGCAGTCAAAGAAAGGCCTAAAGGAATTGTGCAATTCTCATTGAGTAATTTCATAATTAATAGGAGCCTAATTCCTCAAGGAATAACGTAAGGAAATATGAGCTTGAGGCTTGGAAAATTGGCTAAGTATTGGCTAAGGTCAATCAGTCACTCAGAGGATAGAAAATACTTATGTCGATTGAGTTCAAGGTTGAGCAGAGCATATTGTATTCATCTGGATTATTTGTTTATTGCAATATAGATAGTAAGGGGTTTTGAGTAGTTACTTTCCCCTAGATATATCTCTGTGTATGTGTGTTGTATCCTGATCCATTTAATTGATTTTTTTTCTCAATCATGAATTTACTTTCGCGGATTGGTAGAGTATATTTGAGTCTTATGTTTTAGTACATTACATAAGCATTTTTTAATCTACATTGAAATTCTACATGGTATCAGAGCTAGATTCACAATAGAGAAGATAATTCGAAGTTGTAATTGCAGGAGGTTCAAAGTTGCAAATCAAGTTGCAGGATTTCTTCGGGACTGAGAAGATGACTTTCAAAGGACTAAGGCTCGAGTATGCCCTTGAGGGAAGCTCGAATTATGTTGCATGGAGGGACCAGATGGAGGCAGAACTGGAGGATAATGGGTTGAAGGACTACATTGATAATGGTGTTCTGAAACAAGCAGTAGTTGATGCTTAGAATCTAGCAGAATGGAAGAAGTGTGTTGCTATGGTAAGGAGAATCATATTGGAGGGAGTACGAGACCATATTGTCTCTAATGTCCATGGGAAAGAGACTCTGTATGCAATGTGGCAAGCACTGACAGATTTTTTTGAGAATAGTAGCGACCATAGGAAGATGGCACTCAAGGAAAAGATTCGAAACATAAATATGAAAAAGAATGAACCAATTCAATAGTACCTGAGTAGGTTTTCACAATGTCGCGATGAAATTGGAGGGGTTTGTGTTACTATTCCTGAAGAATATTTGGTATCTCTAGCTCCGTTGGGTCTTCCCAAGAGCTAGCACAGTTATCAAGATTCTGAAAATGGTAGAGGGAAAATACGACAGTGGGAGTGGTTAGGGTCTGATATAGTGTAAGAAGAAATAAAACAGAGAAACAGAGATGATACCTCATTCAAGGTTGAGGATGAGGATAATTGTGACTTGGATGGAAAGGAAAAAGAATGGAAAGGGAAGAAATCCCAATCCAAAGGAGATTCCAGTCAACGGGGCAAGACAAAAGGACTTGTCCAAAATCAAGTTCTTTCACTGTCGCGAACTAGGACACTATGCCACGAAGTGTCTGCACAAGAAGACGGGAACGAAGCCTTCGAGAGGAGTGGTAGGTGAACCTCTAGCTTCACAATTTGAGCTTGATTTTACCCTCATTTCATGCATGGAAAGAATAATGATGGGTATTGTGTGGTATATGGATAGTGGTACCTCATTACATATGATGAGCAACCAATAATTTTTCAATGACTTGGAGGAGAAGTACCTCTAGATGCACATCGAGATGGGACATAATGGAAGTATAGTGTGACCGATATTGGTACAATTACTTTTCAGAGGGAGTTTGGCTCCCCTCTCAGACTTAAGGATGTGATATTTGTTCTAGTTCTAAAGAAGAACTTGGTTTTCGTCGTGGTGTATATTGTGGCTACGATGTGATATTCAACAAAGGAAAGGCATTCCTGAGGCACATCACCACAGGACAAGTGAATCATATCGGGGTTCGAGTGAAGAACCTAAACAGGTTGGATGTGGCAGGCAGTACTGCTTTAAGCATAGAGGTAGAGAAGGTACAAAGCAGAAATGTCAGTGAATTATGGCATAGAAGACTTGGCCATTTTCACCATGGCGCTTTGAAGATCATGCAACATATCACCACAGGACTTCCCAATGGAGCACTAGAGTAGAAAAATACATGCAAAGGGTGTACCTTGGGGAAGTACACAAAAGCCACCTTCAATGATAGGGATAGCAGGGCACATGCAATCCTTGAAAGGATCCACTCTAATGTCTGTGGACCTTTCTTGACAATCTCCATGACCAAACAAAGGTATTATGTTATATTTTTAGATGGTTTCTCACGTAAGTGCTGAATTTTCTTCATGAAAAAGAAAGACCAGACATTCTCCAAATTTGTTGAATTTAAAGCGCTTTTTGAGAAAAAAAAACTGGAAGTAAAGTGAAGGCTCTCAGGAGCGATAACGGTGGTGAATATGTGTCGAATGAGTTTAAATTTTTTTATGAAAATGAAGTAATTCGACGTGAATAGACAACACCGCATAACCCACAACAAAATGGAGTGGATGAAAGGAAAATCAAAAGTATTGTGGGAGAAACACGGGTGATGTTGCATGATCATGGCATACCTCTGCACATGTGGGTCGAAGCATGCAACACAACTATGTATGTACATAACAAGAGTCCTCATCGGATTCTCGGGATGAGTACACCAGAAGAAGATTTTTTAGGGAAGAAACTAGATGTGTCAAAATTAAGGATCTTTGGATCATCAGTATATTTCCATGTTTCCAAGGAAGAAAGGAAAGAGCTAGAGTCGACAGCTGAGTTGGGCATATTTGTGGGGTACACTAATACACCTCACAACTATCAGGTGTATGTTCCATCTCTTAGTATGACAGTGATTCTTAAAGATGTGAAGTTATATGAAGAGAAGTAATTGAAGTGTTCCCTTGAGAGGGGGCTTCAATTGCATGCATATCAGGAGCTTTTTACTCCAAAGGAAGAACCTCAAGAAGATGTGGAGCAGCCACATGCAGAGGATCGAAGAGCAGAGATAACCATTCAAGCATAGAAATCTAGGGAAGGAAGGAAGTGGACCATGGAAGCTGATAGATTATTATAGGATGATAGAGAGAATTTGGGAGCACCCACATCACAATGCACATAGCGTAGGTCACCAAAACGGTACACAAGCATGGCTCTAATGAGTGAGCTAGTAGAGACAGAACCAACCTCATTCGAGGAAGAAATAGAGAATCTACTATGGGTTGATGCTATGGTATAGGAATATGATTCCATTGTCAGAAACCATGTTTGGTAAGTGGTCTCAAGACCTGCAGACAAGTCAGTGGTAGGTTTGATATGGATTTACAAGGTAAAGCATGCATCGAACAGAAGCATCAAGAAGCACAAGGAAAAATTCGTGGTCAAGGGGTACTCTTAGGTAGAAGGGATTGAATATGAAGAGACCTTTTCTCTTGTAGCAAGGTACTCTTCCATCAGATCAGTTCTGGCCCTGGTTGCATATATGGGGTGGAAAATACACCAAATGGATGTGAAGACATAATTTCTCAATAGAGTGATTGAGGAGGAGGCGTACATTGAAAAACATGAAGGATTTGAGGCCTTCTATAGAGAGTCTCATGTGTGTCGGCTCAATCGAGCATTGTATGGGATGAACCAAGCATCCCATGCTTGGTACATCATGATCGAAAACTACCTCACTAATTTGGGCTTCACCAAAAGTGAATTATATGCAAACCTTTACCACATTTTGGTAGAAGGTAAATTTTTGATTATATTATTATATGTTGATGACTTGATTTTGACTGGTGATGAACAACTTATCAGGTCTTGCAAGGAGGACCTTGCAAGAGAGTTCAAAATTAAATACATGGGGTTCATGCACTATTTTCTTGCTTTGGAAGTATGGAAGAGAGAAGGGGAACTACTTGTATCTCAAGGAAAGTATGCCAACGAGATACTTTAGAAGTTCCACATGGATATATGCAAACCCATGGAGACTCCTCAAGCAACCAATTGGAGGAAAGAGGATGCCACTTTAGGTGAGGAAGTGGATTCTATTGTAAAATTCCTAAATTAGCATGCAGCTAATTGGAATATTCATTTTTTCTTTTGTCTTCTAGATAGATGAATAAGTGGGTAGGGAGACCCATAAATCTCTTTAGTAGGAATAAAATCCCTCTTAATGTGAAAAGGTATCATCATGATAGCTAGATTAAGCACCTCCATGTGTGAATAGGGGCAAAAGCATATGGACAAGGTCAATGTTGACCAAATCAACATCGCTGGTATAGAGAGAGTGGAGCATAAATGTGAAACATCGAAGAGTAAATGGGAGATAGTATCCATGTGAGTATTGTCTTTAATGAGTGGGACTCAAGGTGAGAAGGCTCACAATGCATATAAGGAAGGGCAAGGAAACCATAAAATTTATGTTAGATTATTATTGATTTTGATCTTTTTAGATCGGAAAATTGTCAGCTAATATTTCTATGCATGCTTTTGTTGTTTAGCAGGGTTTGATGTACTTTTTAGTACAAGGGTGTTCCCGAGCGGTAATCCCACACTCATCCTACTCAAGATATTTTTTTGAATTGTATAGTCCACATCCAGGCACCAAGCCAAGATTCAATCTTCAACTACAGTGCATTTTCTATTCAGAGTTGTGTTGTGTTGTAGGGTGTAGTAGTGGAGGAGAGAGATATCCAATTTCTGAGCTTGTTTTCCAGTGAGGGGACCATAACTTCACCTATTGAGTTGATTTGATGTTGTTGCACCTGATAGATTAATCTTTCAGCCCATATCAACAGTTGTCTTTAGGGAGTGCGTAACTCAGCCAGCAGGGGTGCAGTGTGCAACCCAAAAAGGGTCGAAAATCCAAAGTTAAAATTTGGCTAAACCATTTCTGGTTTTTTTGAGTAGAATCTGTGGTTAAAATCCCAGATCATTTTGAGCACTCCAACAACCTTCTGCACATGGTTCTTCTTCCAAGTAGCAGTATTTTCCTGCAGCAACAACAATAGCAGCACACATTTCCAGTGCTAGTTTCCTTTAGTGTATTTCAACCATCTTGTGGCTTGAGTGCATTCATTTTTGGAGCATTGTGTACTTTATTTTGGTGTTGATTATAATGATATGACTCAACTATTTATGCTCATATATTATTATGTCTTAATGTAATTTCCAGTGGCACTGTATTTCCGACATTTTCCAGATTTCAGTGCTATGTTCTTGTTTTGATTTATTTGGAATGTTGAATATGTTATGTATTCCTGTCTTTTCCATTTTGGAATATTACAGTGGTATCGGAACATAATCTTGGCTCAGCCTGTGAGTTTCAACCAATATGCTATAAGAATAAGAAGAGATCTAAAAAGATGGAAGGAATGAGCTTTGTCTCATAACTTTTTAGATCTATGAAGAGCCTCTCCAAGGAGGTCAAGAAGATGAGAGAGGAGAGATGGAATGAGACCTCATTAGGGTTTCAAGATGAGGAAGGTCCATGCACTTCTTATCAGCAGAAGAAAGAACCGGTATTTCATAGAGCTCCAAAGAAATACATTATGCCATTTTCTTTTGAAGAAAGAGATGAAAGGCATGGAGATGGAGGAAACTTAGATCATGAGATTCTAAGTGATTATATTGCAGAGTACAAGTCTCAATCAAGGGCTTTCAAGAAGAATATAACTCTCCCACAATTCATTTAGCTCAAAGAAGAGAGGAGACCTTGCAGCTATGGAAGGAGAAACCACAATAGATTTCTATTTTCTACATTTGATGGGTTATCCACATGCACAACTAGGGCTTGGGAAAAGGATTTGGATGAATTCTTCTTGCTACATCCAGTAGTAGAAAGAGAAGTTGTTGAGATTTCAACACTGCACCTTGAGGGTGAAGCAAACATTTGGTGGTTCAACCATTTGAGTCATGCAAAAGTGATTGCATATGCATATTTTAATCAAAGGTTGATCAAGAAGTTTGAAAAGAAGAAATCAAAGGAGAAGAATATTCCACCACCACTTGCTGCAGGAGCACTTGCATCAGGAGAAATAAAACTTGCACCTTTGCAAAGTGGTCATGATCTCTTTACACGTGGAGTCCCATGCATTATTCAAGAGATGCATGAAGAGGAGGAGATTTATACCAGCGCTGGTGCAGCCATAGAGGAGCAACCATCATCATCAGTAGTTGGGGAAGTCATCACATCGAAGGAAGGAACCCTTGTAGCAGTACAAGATGTTCCCAAGCTTTACCAAGGTATGCACATATTTCGACTTCCTATCATTCCAGCACATCATATGGAGGATTGTGGGGACATGCCATCAAGGAAAATAAATGACCTAGGGTCAAAGAAAATTACCGATTTGGAGCAGCAGACTATCACTGCGCAGAGGACCCTTGATTTGTTCAAGGAAGAGATATATAGCCATCCTGGTTTCTCATTGATGAGCTGCACACAAAACTTTGGGTTGGAGTGTAGAGTTTTGAAGGATAGGATGAGAATTTTCCTAAACCATCCAATGAAGAAATATATGTTCAACATTGAACATGATCATGAGACAGCCTATGTATCATCATGGAGATCATCAGCGCTGTCATGGAGCAGCAGTGATGAGTTGGGGGCCCAACCATTATTGGGACATTCTGATGACCATTACACTTGTGTGACATTGGATGGGTAGATGATTGATGGAAGACATCTTATGATGGATGATATCTCTCATTATTATGATGTATCCTTCTTGATGAGATTTCATAACTCAATGAGAAGTTTTTTCATACAACATATTTGGATCCTTATGGGCTCAACTTGGTCATTGATGAGTGGTCTTCATTTGGAGATCTCCAGGAGGTTGTACTTCAACATCTCATGAAGTGAAAAGGTAGTAATCTGCTTTGGGATGATGGTATTCTCCATTGGAGAGATACTAATTTTGAGCATGGAAGGAGACACCCACATTTGGATGGATGGGTGAGGATGGTGAGAAAGAAGTTGGTGAGCCACTTGTAGAAATATGACACAGGGCAACAGGAGGCATGGCTGCGCTGGTTACTCTTGAAAGAGTTTGGCCATCATGTGACATATCCTATTTCTAGAGGTATGTTATGGTCTGAGGAATTGCATGGCACCCATAGGATATGGCAACAGAAGATTTGGTTGTATGGGGCATTCTACAAGTCAATATTCATGATGTTAATACATGACTTGTATGATGAGGAGATGAGGAGGCAACAAGAGTTTTTGTTGCTTTGGATACTCTTGGGAGAGTATGGGCTGATTTTCCCCCATACTTTGCATGATGTTACAGGAGTAGGTGGTGGCACAATCATGGTGAAAAGGGGCTACTCCTTAGCTTTGGAGGATCAGGAGGTACTTCCACTTTGGAAGGGATATCCCATATATAGCAACATTATGGTAGACAAATTTGGCATTTGTCATGTCAAAGGATGGAGCTATGAGATGACAGAAGCCTTATAAAAAATGCCAACAACACTATCACTTGGGAGCTTGAGTTTGTTTATGAAGTGTTCCCAGGATCACTTCACATATGATGCACTTGATGGACAAGTAGGAGATGAGAGTGATGGAGTAGTCGATGGAGACATATATTACCATGATATGATCTTCTGAACTGGGATCTCCAAGCATAAGAAGAAGGTTTTGTATGCAACACATGGTTCATTCCTTTCCATTCACAAGGTTCTCATGGAGACATATCAGGCCACTATGGAGAGATCATCCATGGATCACATTACCATCTTACTCTCTGTAAAATGGTAAGAGTTGTATTTTTACACTTATTGATCATCTAACACAGTATTTTCATTCTCTTGCCATTTATATACAGTGCATTTCTCCACAAGAGGGAAAGATTCTATTTGGGCTTCATGGTCTTTGCAAAACCAACATCAATGATGGAGATAGCCATCTCTTATATGGCTTTGGGCAAGTGTTATACTATTTATTGTATGCTCAGTTGATACACAATGCCATTTACTATTTACTAGTAGATGAGATAACATGCACAACTAGAAAATTGTTTGGAAACAACTTGCCATATTATGTTCTGAAACAACAGTTAGCAAAACTGCACTGTGACCACTTAGGAAACTGTTGGTACCTTCCAGCACTACATGAAACCTTCAGTATATTTCTCATTTCGATGCCATATGGTGATGGTGTCCTATTAATCATATATGTGATGGTTTGGGCAAACATGATTCGTGACACTAGAGAGAGGATATTTGAGGGTCCAATTTTCTTCTTGCCTCTTCAAGGCAACATTATTACAACCCAAAATTAGCATCCACTCTACACTTATCATAAGTGGAGAGAGAGAAAGTGTGGGATAGACAAATTGGTATATCATGTTCAGCTATGCAGCCCACCTATATTGCAAGAGCCAAAGGTGGAGGAGTTTTTCCATGAGTTGCCTTTTTGGAGGGTGACTCACTTTGTGTGGATGAAAGCTTGGGGATGGGAGCTTCACATGGGAATGATGGCTCCCAATATATTTCAGATTCCATGCCTCAAGAAGGCCTCTAGATAGCATATAGTTTCCTCCATGGATATCCCACTACTTCATAATGAGGACCATTTGGATTTGTCACCAAAGGTTAGCTTATACACTTGGGAGGAGCAACTTGGAGACATATTTATGAGAAAGCATCTTGTTCATTGGAGTAGCTTATCATATGAGGATTATACATGAGGAGGAGAGGAGGCTCTTCAGTTCTATCCTTCAGTTTCTTAAGGAAAAGCAACATTTGGGAGGGCAGGACTGTAATATTCCTAAATTAACATACAACTAATTGGAATATTCATTTTTTATTTTTTCTTCTAGATAGATGAATAAGTGGGTAGGGAGACCCATAAATCTCTTTAGTATGAATAAAATCCCTCTTAATGTGAAAATGGATCATCGTGATAGCTGGATTAAGCACCTCCATATGTGAACAGGGGAAAAAGCATGTGGACAAGGTCAATTTTGACCAAATCAACAACGTTGGTATAAAGAGAGTGGAGTATCAATGTGAAACAACACAGAGTTAATTGGAGATAGTCTCCATGTGAGTAGTGTATTTAATGAGTGGGACCCAAGGTGAGAAGGCTCACAATTCATATAAGGAAGGGCAAGGCAACCATAGAAGATACGTTAGATGATTATTGATTTTGATCATTTTAGATCGGGAAATTGTCAGGTGACATTTCTATGCATGCTTTTGATGTTTAGCAGGGTTTGTTGTACTGTTTAGTACAAGGGTGTTCCCAAGTGGGAATCCCACACTCATCTTACTCAGGAGATATTTTTGAGTTGTATAGTCCACATCCAGGCATCAAGCCAAGCTTCAGTCTTCAGCTACAACGTAGTTTCTGTTCAGAGTTGTGTTGTGTTGTAGGGTGTAGTAGTGGAGGAGAGAGATCTCCAATTTCTAAGATTGTTTTCCAGTGAGGGGACCGAATCTTCACCTATTGAGTTGATTGGGTGTTGTTTCAGCTGATAGATCAATATTTCAGCCCCATATCAACATTTGTCTTCAAGGAGTGCGTAACTCAGCCAGCAGGGATGTAGTGTGCAACCCAAAAAGGGCCGAAAATCCAAAGTTAAAATTTGCCTAAACCATTTCTGGGTTTTTTGAGTAGAATCCGTGGTTAAAATCCTAGATCATTCTAAGCACTCCAAAAACCTTCTGCACATGGTTCTTCTTCCAAGTAGCAGTAGTTTCCTACAGCAGTAGCCGTAGCAGCACACATTTCCAGTGCTAGTTTCCTTTAGTGTATTTCAGCCATCTTGTGGCTTGAGTGCATTGATTTTTGGAGCAATGTGTACTTTATTTTACTGTTGATTATACTGATATGGCTCAGTTGTTTCTGCTCATATATTATGATGTCTTAATGTAATTTCCAGTTGTAGCGTATTTCCGGCATTTTCCAGATTTTAGTGCTATGTTCATGTTTTGATTTATTTGGAATGTTGCATATGTTCTAGATTCCTGTCTTTTCCATTTTGGAATACTACATCTACCGTGTACAGGAATATGGTGGGTTCTCTCATGTATTTGGTGAACACATGACCGAACATGAGTTATGCGGTCAATCAGTTGAGCCAAGCCATGGTTCGACCGACAAAATTATTTTGGAGGGTTGTTAAACATATACTATGGTACCTCAGAGGAACCACTCATTTTGAACTTTGGTAAAGTGAAGTTGTAAGGATTCACAAATGCAGATTTTCTAGGAAGTCCATTAGATTGGAAGAGAACTTCAAGAGGAATTTTCAGCATTGGGTCAACAAAAATTTCTTGGTACAACAAGAATTAGAGATTAATTGCACTCAGCTCAACAAAAGAAGAGTACATGGCTGCCATTCAAGCAACTTGTGAAACTATCTGGATGAGAAATATTCTTGTTGAGATATTTTGTCAGATGATGGATGCTACTACGATTCATTGTGACAATCGGAGTTGTATCAAACTCTCTGAGAATCCAATTTTTCATGATCAATCCAAGCACATTGATATTTGGTACCACCATCTACGAGATTGTGCGTAAAGGCGGATCATGTGTTGCATGACATTCTGAAAGAGGAACATGATGCAGATATTTTGAAAAAGCCCTTTTCAAGAGGGAAAGTTGAGTTCCATAGAAGTAGGATTGGGATATATGATAATCTCTTTCTTTCTAAGAGAGGGTGTTGAAAATGCAGCACGAAATTCCTAATTTAATTTTTCTTTGATTAAATTAGGATAAAATCAAAATTCCACATCAGCAGACAACTTGAATGAGTTAACTGATTTATTATCCCTCAGTTAGCTTAGTTAATTTGAGTTGGAAGACAACTACAATGATTCCTAAATTTTAGCATCCTAGGTTGAGTTAATTTCAGTTGTAACAATTTAATTTATTTAAACTAGTTCCAACTGTTGGAGGAACTAGTGGGAGGTCTAGCAGTGGGGTGTATCTTCAGTGTTTAACCAATTATCTAATAATTCACCCTAAATTAACTCATGTATGCATGAAATTCAAGTTACCCAGTTGAGATTGGAGTTAAAGGGAAATGTACTATCAGTTGTAGAATATTCCAAGTTGTATTGTTCATGCATGCAATAAAAGGAAGGCCTAAAGGAATTGTGTAATTCTCAATGAGGAATTTCCTAATTAATAGGGGCATAATTCCTCAAGGAAAAACACAAGAAAACATTAGCTTGGAGGCTTGGAAAATTGGCTATGTATTTCCCAAGTTCAGTCAGTCAGGGAGAGGATAGAAATACTTGTGCAGGTTGAGCTCAAGGTTGAGTAGAGCATATTGTATTCATCCATATTCTTTGATTAATGCAATACAAATAGTAAGGGCTTTTGATCAGTTTATTTCCCCTAGATATATCTCTATGTATGTGTTATGAATCGTGATGCATGCTATTGATTTGTGTTATTGATCGTGAATTTACTTCCACAAATTGGTAGAGTAGATTAGAGTCTTATGTATTAGTACATTGCATGGGAGTTTTGAATCTACATTAAAATTCTACACAATTCAAGGGAGCCACTCCACTCTTTAGTTTGTGGCATTGCAATGAACCTAGTAATCTTGGTATTCTATGTGTTACACTGAAATTTGTCACCATGACATTAAGTTGTCTATATGGGTTCATAATTACCTATTCATTGCTTCCTTATAAGTCTAAAAACATAAAGTTCCCCAAATCAAGTCTTGGAACTGGAAGAAGCTCTTAAAGTCCCAAAAAGCCTACTCCCGCACTTTTCCTAGTCATTCCCTGCGGTACCGTAGCTAATTGCTGTAAAAACTGTGGTACATCCCGCACGTAAAGCTCATTAAAATTGCGGACCCCCGTAAAAGGTAAAAAAAAGAGAAAAGTAAGTTCTAGAAGCCTAGCTTATCGAATATTCTCCCAGTTGGGGCCTTCTAGAAGCATTATCTGGTCGAGCTTCGCCCCTTCCATTCATGAACCATTATCCCTTCATGAATGGAGTAATCCATTGGTTTTTGGAGTTAAAATCCCATGATGAGAGGGCTTTATCCCTCCCTTTTTGGAGCTGAAACTACCTCCCTTCTGCTATAAATTGAGGCCAAGCTTCAGTCTCAAGGGTAGATTATAGATTGTATTTTGTACTAAGTGCTTGCTTCTTGCTTTGGAGAGAGTAATTAGAACTCATAGTTTAGAGAGGAATTGTTGAGAGAACATACTCTCCATATTCTGCATCATTGGCATGAGAGAGATTAAAAACTCATGGCCATAATTTTATGCCAATAAAGAGAGTTGAAATCATGTCAAACTAAGGAAAACGACTGTTCAGGACCCCAGAAGAACCTGTACAAACATCAAGGCGTCACGGTTGTAAGGTTTCTTCTTTTATTCAAAGTTAATACAAATGGATTCTATTTTCTCATTAAGTCGTTCATGTATCTTTTGGATAATTTAATTCTTGGATTCCTTGATCACTAAGATAGATTTATGCTTTTGAATTATTATCTCGCAGATACTTTTGATCCCTTTCACTTATCTTTGATTGCAGATCTTACATGCTGGTTTGATATCTTCTGGAGTGACTGGATTGAAGATTGAATAAGAGTTGGACTTTAGGTAGGAGCATCTCTCCATAGTTAGTTAATAATTTGTAAGCAAAGTAGTCTAGAGAAAATGGTCTACATCTGTCTATTTGTTTCTAGATATCCTTAGGATACTAGGGAGATTGCTCTTGTCCACAAGAGGGATTAGTCCGTCTAACAAATTGGCGACTCCGCTGGGGAAAAGAACTTAGTTTTCTTTTTATTTTTAGTTTGACTTTTGAAAAATATTTGACTTTGTTTAGTTAAAGCGGGTTGTGTTATTTCCAAATCCTGCCTTGGTGAAGGAAGGTGAGTTCGAGTAGGATTGGGTAACTAGCTGATCTCAGTAGCTAGCACTGCGGAGCAGGAGAGGGCTCTCTCTGGGTGAATCTCAGGAAAAATGTATCGATAGGCTTTGAGATGACTGAAATGAGTGCTAATTTTAGGCTAGGTATATTAATTAAGGAGTTTGGAATGATTTTTTAGGGGTTTTTGCTGGAAAAAGGGGAAAGGCAATTTTGGGCTTGGGGACGAGGCCAAATTCTTGCGAGTTCAAAGTTGGGGCAGGGATGCAATGACTTTGATGTCTTAGATTCAATGAATGGATAGAAAAGACTACTGAGGAGTTGAAGAGGGCAAGAAGGTGCAAGGATCCTCTTCAAACGGAGGAAAACATATAAAACTAAACAAAATTTTAAGGCAGAGCACCAGAAAACTAATGAATTCTACCTTAGTTACTCATTTGTTTAATTCAGCAGCAAAGAGAAGGGAAATGGCATACATATAACATTAATGAAACTTACAGATACATGGAGAAAAACATAATCAAAACTTAGAGCCACAAGGATCCCAACAAGTGCTGCAAAACCCTGGTCTTTCCTTAGCCGAAAATGCAGAAGTGATGTACAATGGAGTGCCAAAAAATTCCCAAGAGTCCAACCCTGAAAATGACTCAGAAAATACATCATATAGACATGCCTAACCCATTCCCATGCCTCTAGGGGTCGAGCTCATCCTTCTAGGGGTTGTTTCAACTAATTCTAAACTAGGAATTGAAATCTAGGCAATCAAACAACTTGCCTCTATATGGTAGGAAACTGATCCATTCACTCACATTTCACCCTTTAGTGAATGAATCTTCTAGAAAAAGTAAAAATGTGCCCAAAATTACATCATGGTCATCAAATTACATCAAGATAGATCAAGAGTTACATCAAAAAGTGAAACTAGTCAAAACTAGGCGAAATTTTGAGCTGTGGAGTGAAAAATAGGCCAAAATCCTCTATTGCGCCGCGCCCAAAAACTCAATGCATCGCGCCACTTTGAGCCTATTTTTGAGGAAATTACTAAAGTCCAAATTGAGCTCATGATAGCTGTTTGGAAAGCCCTGTCTGTCTACTATCCAACCAAAGTGGAATTAATGTATTTGGATGTCATTTGCTCCTCCAAAACTTCAATCTCCCGAGACTGGTTCCTGTGTGTGTAAAAGGTGGTAGAAAGGCCATTTTCAAGGTGTTTTTGACCCTTTAAACCACCCAGAACTTGATGAAATCTCTCAGAAATTCCTGAGCATGCATAATTTATCATAAAAAACCCAAAAATATCAAGTTTTCCTCCAGAAGATCTCTCAAACGTAAGCGCGCTCTAAGTGGCGCGACGCGTCGGGTGGAAAAATCTGTTTTGTGACCAAAATTTCAAAATTGACAAAATCTTCTCCAAATTCCTTGAAATTTGGAGTGAAGGCCCCCCATCAAGTATCATGCTCAGCCAATGAAACTTTCGGCCAATATTTGGAGTTTGTCATACTTTTTACGCCGCCTCAATGCCTTCTTGGCGCATGCAGTTCAGTGGCAGAATCACTGTCTTGTTCATAGGATGTGTCGGTGTCCATCATCGTGTTTGCAATGTGTATGAAAAATTTATGTTTGATTGGTTGAAAATGAGAAATTAGGACTTGGTGTCTTCATCTCCAAGTGCCAAATGTGCCAAAGGGAAATGAGGGACTGTGAGGAATATGGGACAGTAGGTATAAGTGAACTGTGGAGTTTGTCGAGTGAGATTTGAAATGTGTTAACAGTCTCTTGACTGTGTTTAGGGATATGGGGTTTGGGAATTTGCTACAAATGATATGGGAGAGGGAAAATGGTAGGAAATGAAAGGTTTGAGGGATAGAGATAATGATAGACAGTGAAAGGATTGGGAGATGAGAATAAGTGATATGAGAGGGAGAGTGATATAAGGGAATAGAGGAGGTGTGTAATGGTAATATTAATAGTGAGGGGGAGGAATAAACAATGAGGAATGGAAAATATTGGCACCAAAACTAATTTTAAAAATCTACTTTCAAAACCATGGAGCAAATCTCAACACAGTGATAGGGTTCGGTTTTGGCATGCAAATCCTCATAACCAATCTCAAATATTTTTAAAAGACAACTAGAGGGTCACATGCATTCATTTGAGCAGCAAAACTGAGTCAATTTAAGTTTAGGAAGCAATGGCTGAAAAATGAGCGTTTCAGGCCTGTGCGCCGCGCACCAGACCCAACGTGCCGCGCAGGCTGTGTGCGCCGCGCCAGTGTAATTTTACACTGTGTGAAACTGCCCTGTGCGCCGCGACTACTCTTCTATGCGCCGCGCCTGCAATTTCACCGACAGTCCGGCCTTTAAACACTATTTTGCTTCCTCCTTGATTTGTCTATGATTTCTCTTGGCTCCTAGCTGAATTTTGCTACGCCAATTAATTGTGAAACAAAGAAAACATATTTCATGGCATGGACTTTGATTTTTTTATTTAGAAAACCCACTATTTGAAGACTTTAGTACTTTTACAAGAGAACTCTGTTTTGCTTGCTTCCTTTGATTTTTGGAGCTGAATGACGAAACTTGTCTATTTTATGTAGGGATGATTGACTTTGGATTTCGGCAAAGGATGACCAAGGCTGCGCCTGAAACATTTTACAATTGAAGAAATTTTGACAATGACATGGCATTAATTGCAAAAGACAAAATTGACGATTTCTTCTTCAAAACAGAGTTTTGAAGAAGAATCATCCTCAAGCCTTATGACGATGAAATTTTGCAAATGAAAACTGATTTTGAGCCTCCCTCTGGCCTGCTGGAATTACTGGACATTTCTTTGATTAGCAAGGCTTCCTAGACTAGAGTGAAAATATTCTTTCTTTTTGTCAAAAGACCAAAATAGGGTATAAATGTCTTTACAATTGATTTTGATAATTTTGATGAACTTTAATGATGAGACACAATATGAGATACATGACACAGGGGAAAATGAAACAAGACCTTTACAAATCGGACAATCTAATACTTCTAATGGAATGCAAGCGTTGATGAATGAGACACCTAAAAATAAAAGTACAACAAAAAAGAGTTTTGATCTAAATGAGGTATAACCGAGACCGACTCTAACATTGGCTCAATGGGGATGGTGGCTCCTTGGAGAGTGCCAAGAACTGAATCTTTTGGAAAGAGCAATAGTGCCTTCATCCGTTGGAGCTATGGAATCAAAATGTAGCCCGACACTTTATGATGCGACTCGAATGAGGGCTAAAGCCCAGAAAATAATAAAACCAAACATGACTAAACATAACTGACAAATTGGAAAGATGCTCATAATTGAGCTTATTCATCAAACCTACTCTAATTGTTCTTTTCACCACCCGATCAAGTGAAATGAAACAGCCAATGCAACCATGTAAGCATCCTGGCTGCTATTTGATTTCTTCCCAAATGCTTTCTGATGCGCAGGAAAAGGGAAGAATCGAAAGGCAACTCCCATGGAAACTTGAAATCAAGTTGACTGCTGATAAACTTGCAAAGCATGAATTGACTGGATGACTTCAAGAATACTGTGAAAGGATCTTCATAAACATAGCTATTTATTTCCATTAACACATTACTACTCTGGTCCAAGTAATCTTCATAGCCGGATATTAAGATTTTTCTCACATTTGTGCTATCTTTCTTTGGTGATAGCAGCAGGCTGCCAAAATGATCCTGAAATTCGTGAATAACCAAACTTTGTTGCTGATTCCAAACATAACAAAGGTCTCCTTTATCAATCTCCTCACATGACTGCAAACCATGAAATGGGCTTTGTAATGAATAATCTGTTAAACAAGACAATCAAGGCGACTTTTGAATAAGATTATTATCAGCATTCTTTTCTGACACATGGTTAGCCAATGAAGAAGAATTTTTACAGCAAACATCATCCAACACACGAGCAATAGGATCATCAAAAACTTGAGAAGATTGCTGCAATGTATCCATTGAAACTGTATGACATCCTACTGACTGTTCATCTTTTTCTTTAGAGATATTATGAAGATTCTGCTTTATAAACTGAAATGCTTCGAAACAAAAGGGTACATAATTCTCTTGCATCATTAAACCATGTATTTCAGCTTCCACGACTTCATCCGCAATCTGACCTTCAATTTCATTTGGTGGCTGCAAATCTGATGCTAGGGAGGGTTTTGTATCCAAAATTATTTCATCAGTCATTTCAGGGGAAGATTTCTCATTACCAACTTGCTCAAGAATTTCGCTACCTGTCTCATCTTCAACATTAAAACTGAGAGATTGTTGATTTCCTACAAGCAGCTCATTTGAATATTTACTATGCAATTTACCCTTCAAAAGATGAAATGATTCAAAACAAAATGGTATGGAGTCATCTTGTATCATTTGATCATATGTGCCAGCCTCCATGTTTTCATCTGCAACTTGACAATCAATGGATTTCAGGGACTGCAAATCTGAATATGAGAAGTCCTGAACAAGGTTTTCATTGCCCTCAAAATGGTCCAAATCAAGACTTGTTGATAGTTGATTTCGAATTGCAGGAAAGTTTTCTCTGATGAACTGAAATGAGTAAAAAAAAAAAGGCAAAGATTCTTCACTTAATTCAAAATTTGCTGCACTTTCCTCATCATTGTCATAGCTGATATGTATCAGTTGATCACTGTACTCGAGCTGCTGAAAATGAACTTCCTCCTTCCACAAACTAGCTGCTGATATGTCTGCAAGATTAGCTTCTGTTTGGAGAACATAATCATCATCAGACTGATCAAAATGAGGCAAATCATCGGTATACAACACATCATCAAGCATACATGTCATATCAACAGCTCTCTCTTCTTCAAGATGATCTATAAAACAATCACTATGACAACTAGGATAAGAAATAAAATGTTTTGGATCAGCAACTTGTTCTTCTTCAATCAGCAAGTCATGGGCTTGAACATTATACTCATTCCTTGTGGTGTTCTTTTGCATCATATCTTCTACTACACTTACCAACATGTCAAGCTTTACCTCTAGAGATGTCTATTTCTCCAGATCTATGTTTTTCATCTCTTCTTCCTTCAACCTTGCCCTTCGGATCAGAAAATGAGCCTCTACATTTACTGCACTGTTCTGCACCTCTACAAGTGTTGCAATTTTCCTTTCTCTCAACTGAAACTCCATTTCCGGATCAAAGGCACCCGGGTAGTGCAAGAGAGCAGATCTAGGAGAAGGTCTTATATCAGCTGGCATCGAAAAATATACTTGGTTAAATCTGGTAGAAAACTGTTGTACTGTCTCCCCTGGCAGTCTTTTCAACTGGTTATACTCTTCTATAATAAAGAAAAGGTTATGGTCCCGAATACCCCCACTGTCAGAGGAAACTTTGACGAACCTGCTGCAACCGAGATGCTCGTACGTGGAAGTGTTTTTGGAACCAACTTTGACCTTGCTCAGGGTGAAAAGAGAGTAAAATCAATACGAAGATCTTTATCATCCACTTCAAAATGTCTAGAAAATTCTCAAACATTCTCGCACATGTTGCGCCACAGTCAGACATTGTTACAGCCCACCACAAACGGTGGGATATAGGTCACACTTTTAGGGAAAGATGAAGAATGTAAGGGAAACATGAGGTTTATACCTATCTCTGGGACTATAGGAAGGTGTATATATATGAGCAGCTCCAATCACTGCTATTTCTAGGCCGACTACCCTAAGAGAGTCATCATAAGATGTGGGAAAAGTAAGGAGGCTAGGATCAAAGGGAAACTCAGTATTTACACTTTTTGAATAGGTCGAGTGAAGATTTTTATCACCTTTATCATACAACAAATTCTGAAAAACTTTCAGGATAGCTTCAGGAACAACAAAGACATAGTTTAAAAGAAAGCAGACTAGATCCTGAATACCATTCCACTTTGGATACCTTAACTTTGTGTAAGATCCTTCCATTTTCGCAGAGAAAGAGTTAGTCCTCCAGTGGAGTCTCTACATTGAGTTGGAGTCACCAAGTGAATGATTTCAACCTTCTTATGTCTGATCGTTGTCCACCATCAATCATCAGGTCTGAACTTGATACATGTACGGGGGCAAGACAATCTACAAGTCAAGTGTCACGTTCACAAGCTAGACTGGAGATTGACTGAAGAAGCGTTTATCTACTTCCGCTAATGAAAAGAAAAAGCGTTTCGAAGGCTACCTGGCATAACTTTAGGCTTCGTCTGTAGCTTATGAAACAAATACCACCAACAAGCAAACCATTTTCTTCCCCAGTATGGTTGCCACTATGTTATGCCCTAAATCTTCCTTAGGCTGAAGGAAGGTAGAGTTCAGGGTAACATCAAACCATGCTCAGTCTAGTAGCTAGCCCTACCAGAACAGGAGAGGGCTCTCTCTGGGTCAATCTCAGGAAAAATGTATCAATAGGGCTTGAGATGACTGAAATGAGTGCTAATTTTAGGCTAGGTATATAAATCAAAGAGTTTGGAATGATTTTTAGGGGTTTTTTGTTGGAAAAAGGGAAAGCCAGTTTTGGGCTTGGGGATGAGGCCAATTTCTTGCAGAGTTCAAGTTGGGGCAAGGAAGGCAATGGATTTGATGTCTTATATTGAATGAATGGATAGAAAATAATGCTGAGGAGTTGAAGAGGGCAAGAGGCTGCAAGGATCCTCTTCAAATATATGAAAACACATAAAACTAAACAAAATTTTAAGGTAGAGCACCAACAAACTAATGAATTCTACCTTAGTTACTCATTTCTTTAATTTTCATAACCAAAGAGAAGGGAAAAGGCATACATAAAACATTAATGAACTTATAATTACATGGAGAGAAACATCATCAAAACTCAGAGCCACAAGGATCCCAACAAGTGCTACAAAACCCTGGTCTTTCCTTTGCCAAAAATGCAGAAATGAATATACAATGAGGTGCCAAACTATTCCAAAAAGTCTAACCCTACAAATTTCTCAGAAAATACATAATATAGACCAGCCTAACCCATTCCCATGCCTCTAGGGGTCGAGGTCATCCTTCTGGGAGCTGTTTCAACCAATTCTAAACTAGGAACTGAAATCTAGGCAATCAAACAACTTGCCTCTATATGGTAGGAAACTGATTCATTCAGTTGTTTTTCACTTTTTAGTGAATGAATCCTCTAGAAAAAGTAAAAACGTGTCAAAATTACATCATGGTCATCAAATTACATCAAGGTATATCCATAGTTACATCAAAAAGTGAAACTAGTCAAAACTGGGCGAAATTCTGAGCTGAAGAGTGATAAAGAGGCCAAAATTCTCTATGCGCCGCGCCCAAAATATCTATGCATAGCACATTTTGGGAGCTGATTTTGAGGCACTTCCCAAGGTCCAAATTGAGCTCATGATAGCTCGTTGGAGAGCCCTACCTGTATACTTTCCAACCCACGTGGAATTTCTAGATTTGGATGTCATTTTCGCCTCCAAAAATTCACTCTCCAAAGACTGGTTCCTGTGTGTGTAAAAAGTGGCAGAAAGGACATTTTCAAGGTGTTTTTGACCCTTTAGGCCACCCAGAACTTGATGAAATCCTTAGGCCATTCCTGAGCATGCATAAATTTTCATAAAAAATCCAAAAATATAAATTTTTCCTCCAGAATATCTCTCAAACGTAAGCACGCACAAGGTGGCGCTACGCGTTGGGCAGGAAAATCTATTTTGTGACCAAAAAAAATTAAAAATGACACAATTTTCTCCAAATTTGCTGAAATTTGGACTAAAGGTCCCTCATCAAGTACTATGCTCAGCCAAAGAAGCTTCGGCCAAGATTCGGAGCCTATCATGCCTTTTATGCCGCCTCAATGCCTTCTTGGTGCATGCAGTTCAGTGGAGGAATCACTGTCTTGTTATATGATGAATCTGTGTCCGTCATGGTGTTTGCAAGGTATATGTCAAGTGTGTATTTGGTTTGTTGAAAATAACAAAAGAGAGCTTTGATGTCTTTGTCTCCAATTTCCAAGTGTGTGCCAAAGGGAAATGAGGGACTGTGAGGAATATGGAACAGTGGAAAAAGTAGAGTTTCTGTCAAGTGAATTTAAAATGTAGGACAATCACTTGACATGTTTGGGATATGGGATTTGGAGATTTTTTGTAAATTATATGGAAAGGGATAACAAAAGGGAGTGAAAGGATTTAGGGATATGGGTAATGGGAATTTGTTACAAATGATATGGGAGAGGGGAAGTGATAGGGAATGATATCTTTTATGGGTAGGGAAAAGGAAATGGTATTGGTGGTTTGGAGAATACGGGAGGGTTTGTGATAATAGTGTGACAGTGAGGAGGAAGGGAACCACAAGAGCGGAATGGAGTCCAAACAAATTGACACCAACAACCAAACTTCAAATTCAAATATAAACCCTATGAAGTAGTTTTTGATGAGAGGATAGGGTTTATGTTTTGATATTACCAATTCTCCAACCAAATCTTTGAAACCACACCAAACACCAGCAAGAGCGAGTGTATAAGATTACTTGAGTGAATAGGAGCGAAAAATTTGAAGTTTCGATGAAACAGTGATGAAAAATTGCTTGGAGGCTCTATGCACCGCGCAGTCAGCCCAATGCGCTGCACAGGCTATATGCGCCGCACCAGTGAGAATTTACACAGTGTAATGCGGCCCTATGCACCACGACAAGCCAATGCGCCGCACCTGCAATTTCACCAAAATCTCGGCCTTCAAATTCTGTTTTTCTCTTCCATGACTTAGCTCGGCTGAATTCAATCTCTTGACATGTGAATGAGATGTTGAAACAAAAAAAATATCTTTTATAGCCTGGACTTTGATTTGTTGATTTGAAATAACCCACTTTCTATGTTTGAATTCTGGCACTTTGCAATTCTTAATGTAAACTCTAATTTTCTTGTTTCCTTTGATTTTTTGGAGCTGAATGACGAAACTCTGTCTATTTTTTGCAGGGGTGGCTGGCATTGAATTTCGACAAAGGATTACCAGGGCTGCGCCTAAAGTAGTTCACAACTAAAAAACTCGAAAAATTACATATTCATTACAGAACATAAATTTGACGATTTCTTCTTCAAAACAAAGTTTTGAAGAAGAATCATGATCAAGCATTATTGATGATGAAATCTTGCAATGAAACTGATCTTCAGCCTCCCTCATGTGCCTGCTGGCATTATTGGACACTTTGAAGACGAAATTTGCGAAACCCTAGACCTAAAAAGACCTAAAAACCCTAAAATGACTCTTTGCTGACCGAAAGACCATCCATGACTATGAATGACTGTAAAATTGAATTTGATGAATTTTGATGAACTTTAATGATTAGACACAAACCAGCAAATACAAGGCATGAGGGAAAATGAGAGACAAGACCCTTCCGTCAGACAATCTATGCTTCTAATGGAATGCAACTGATTGGATGAATGAGACACCTAAAATGAAATGCAACAAAGAGTTTTTGATCTCTGACGGAGGTATAACCAGACCGACTCTAACAGGTTGATCATCTACAGGTTGCGTTATGTTGGGGGTGTGTAGATTCTAGGAATCCAGGAAAAATAAAAAGAATCCCGAAGCTTCCTCTTCCAGAAGCTTCAAGGAGTTATTATAACTATTTACCTTCGATGAAAGTCTTGAATCATATCCTATCATACCTTGGATTTTTCATCCATTATACCTTGAGCTCATCCTCCCATAAAGAGTAGATCTGAAGCCTAGATTGGTAAATGGATAAGAACTCTCAACTTAACATCATTCTTCTATATATTTGTGGCCACCCACAATCTAGGGGTTATTTTTTGCAGATATATTCTACACTCGTGATTTTTTTGTGAGAGTCATTATTCCATGCATTAGAGTCACATAGAGGTACACTTTTTGGAAAACAAGGAAAATTAAACTTGGAAAATATCTTCTACAATATCAACTACTATATTTGGTTGTAACTTAGTCCATTTGTATTAATGAAAATACTTATTTGTTTTCCTATATGTGATGTTATGATTTAATGTATTTTGATGCCATTTTGATCCATTAAGTGAAGTGATTAGATGATGCTACATATATTTTGTAGATCATTGGCTTGTGTTTTTTTATTTTGCAAGTTACTAATTATAGCTATCAAAGCTAGTATTGGAGCATACAGGCCAAGAGAGGAGTGAAGCATATGAAGAATTTCAGATAGGCTTCATCACATTGTCTATTTATTTAAAGGAAAATTTAGCTTATTTTTCTTTATGTTTTTCTACGCTAGGCCACCAAGTCTATGGAAGATACTCCTGTCTACAGGCATAGATTTAGTATAAAAAATTAGCGACCCTGCAGATCATCATATTCCCTTGGTGGTTTATTTTTACATAGTGAATTTTCTACCTCTTCTATGGACCTTCAGTGCCATATTCAGTCAAGAACAGACCTAATAAGACCCTTCATAGAGTTTCAATTACAGGGTTTGTGCCAAAAAATTATATTTCTTCAGAAATAATCCCTCTAATCTAGGGACAGAGCATTACACCCCTATATATCCTTCTCTATGCATGTGTTGCATAGCACTAGTGCCTTTTCTGTACCTACGCTGGCCAGTGTTCGTGCAAAAAATTTCTCTTATTTTGATTTTCTCTTTTTCCATAATTTTTCTAGCTACTCTTGCTTGAGTCTTTGAGTGCCTTGTGGCATCTCTTAAGCCTCCATTTCCTTTGTTTTTCTTTAGTTCCTTTGATAAGGATTTATTTATATTTTCCTTTGTTCTTCTCATTAAGTCATTAGCAAACTGATTTTTTTCAATCATTGACTGCTTGAATGAATTAGTGTTTTAGAAATCATTCTGAAAATTTTGTTTCAATGAGTGATTAGACATGCATCTTAGTTTTCATCATATTTGAAAACTACGAGGAATTGAAAAGAAAAATATTTTGATTGGCATATAGGGTTTTGTGTGTGCATCAACATTAGGAATAATTGCGTTAAAAGGGAATTACAGTTCACATATTTTTTTCTTCATTTTGTATGTTGCATACTCTTTTTCACCTCCCTCCATTAGAAATATTTGAATTGAAAGAGAAATATTTCGTTTCTTTATGCTAGTTTTCATTTTAGGAATTCAGATCAAACTCCTGCTGACCCATTAAACTGAAAATTAATTGAATATAAACATTAAAATTTATAGAATCAACCTAAGGATCACTTGTAAAATCAGTGGTACATATGGTCAAAATTCTGACACTTTAGTTTTGATACTTTTGACGTATTTTAGGAAATTTCCCCATTTTTTCTCAATTTTTTTAATCTCGCCAACAAGCATAGCTCTAGCAAAATTTTGGGAGTATCGTCAGAATGATGACATTTAGGACAATTTTTTAAATACCAATGGGAAAAACCATCGGAATGTGAAATTTTGGAGCCAATTATCAGTCTTGCGATGTTTAGGAGACAAACTATTGGTCTTTCAACGTTTAGGGAAACTGTCGGTCCTGCGATGTTGTGGGACAAGTGTCGTCTTCCGACGTTTAGGAGACAAACCATCAGTCTAAAATATCATGCACATCATGCACATCATTCATTATTAAACTATGGATCAAGACCTAAATTATTACAATTCGACACATCAAATGATATAAGTATGGAAATTATAGAACTATTCTAGTTGTTCAAGTAACTTGGCATAATTCCTAATATTTGTATACATGATAAGGGCCTTATACTATAGATCTAGACTATAACGCATAGTAGCATGGATTTTTGGTTAGGGCCTATCGCATTAAAGGAGCGGGTAAAATAAAATGGTGGAAAGCACATGGAAATTATGATAAAACACGAAAATATAGCTCTGTGGTTGACGACATTTATGATAAATATTGAATATTGATTCACAAGGCAACATTATAATTCACATTAGATTTAAAAAAATTATTTATGGAGTTTAATTATGATTCGTATTACCTTCAAAATATTTTTTATGATTCAAAGAAGCTTAGGAATATGAATTTTGCAGGTAGATCACGTATTAAAATATCATATAATATCAACGAAAATAGTAGAAAAAATTTGATATATGTAGGACCATCGTAGGTAATCTCATGGGAATTTGGGAAACAAAATTATTTTGCTTTGGTTATTCATATGTACTAGAAGCTAAAACAAAATGATGACCTTAAGTGGGCTAAAACATATTCTTCATAGGTATCTTTAACAATTTTAAAGATAGGAAAGGGTATTCCAAAATAGACCCTATTTTTCTCAACTTCATTGAGCTATATCTTTTCTTATAGACTAAACTATCCAACTTAGACAAGAAACACTTCACATTCACCCTAATATAGATCCACTTACACTCATTACCTAGGAAGTTTGAGAAGAGGGGGTCTGAAATGGAATGTGTAACATTATTGGAACATTGAAAGCAACATCAAACATTCACAGTAGGGCTTAATCTACTGAGTTTTACCCTAACTACCCTATCCCAACCCTTAAACCCTTTTTCATTCTCATTGTTTTTGTTGCCAGTGCTCTACAATTCTTGGATGTTTTGGTTTGAATCCTTGTTATGCCATGAATGGGGTTAATCTCCTCGCCCCGAGTGGTTGGCATGGCATCCACAAACAAGAAATCATTTTTTGACTGCAGCACTGGAGTTACTTCCTCTCGTTTCCAAGTTCCAAATTTTCCTTTTGCAGGTATGAAATCATTACTTCCTTTCCCCTATTATTTTCCATTCATTTACCTGAATTTTTCATCTCACAGCTCACTGTAACTATTTTTCTGCACTATTGCTCCTTTGCAGGTACATCTAGGATGCTTTGAGTCCATCTCCCAAGATCTTAACAGATTGCACACCAATGGTTGACAAGTAGGCCTTCATTCTATTTGATTTGTCCTATTTATTTCAAAAATATTTGAACATAGTGAGGTACCAAGTCATTTCACTTAGTCAAGGTTGAAGAATTTATCATGGTACCTTCGCCACGACACTCGAGTTGTTGTAAATTTAATGTTTTTGCTTAGCTGGGTTGGAAAAGTTCGGTCCACAATTGAGGGTTTTTAAGTGACTGCCTCTGTTTACATTAGGTTTGAGTGTAAGGTGCTAAGTGCCAAAATTACGTATATGTCAAGAGGTTGCAGTATTTTGGATGTATACTATGGAATTTATGTCTAGCCATGTTTTTTTATACACTATAGGGTTTTTCCCTGAGCTTTTAATGTATTGTTATATCGTTTCCTTTCTATATAATTATTACATCGCATGTTTAAATCTACCCATTTAATTCAAGTGAATGTTTTTGGTTGATTTAACCCTGAGGGGACCAAACTATCTTAGTTCCACTATTGGTCTCTCCCAAACTCCTCAGTAATATACATCGCGGGAGCTTCCCTTTTTACAAAATCTGCCCTCTTCCACATGGAGGTTTTATATTTACTTTTTGAAAACTCGACAGATTTAATTTATTTTTCTAAATGAGAACTATTAAAGGATTTTCCTTCTTTATTAGTACTCTTAAACTGTTTATTCTTTTCGGGTTTCCCATTGCTTGTCACTTCGAATATGAAACCTTGATCATTTGGAGGGTTCATGTACTTTTATCTATATCAAAATCCTGGCTTATTATTGATAGCTTTGCCATGGCTATATTCTTTGTTTCTTCTTGTTTTCTTTACTCTTTATTGTGCTTATGTATGATCCATCTTCTTAGGTCTAATCATGAGTGTTATCTTCTTCCACGGAGGGAGGGAGGCAATCTTGGTTCGAGTGTAGGGGAATTTCCACAAATGGGAGGGGAATGAATGCCCAAGAGTTCATATAGGTCCTTCCTCGCCTAAAATTTGCATCTTTGGGAATCTTTATTTTGGAGATGATCATAAAAAGAAGGTACATAAATTTTCAATTCTAACAACAAATAAATGAAACACAACAACAAATTAACAACATAAAAAATCCTCACAAAAGAGAGATTAAAGATATCAATAAAAAAATTGTCGACCGAATTTGATACAAATTTTCATTTGATAAATCATAATAAATATATACTAATGGAAATAAGGAATATAGAGAAAGAGAAAAGTCATAAAAAAGATCCAAAAATAAGGATGAGCATTGACACCTACACAATTGATGTGGAATAACCTAATGTTATTATCAATGAAGTTGTAGCACTGAAAGAGCTTACAAAATTTGAAACTGAAGTACATATTCTCAGAATAAATAATTATTATTTAATATGGATTAATTTATATAGTTCATGATGTTCTTGTGAAGTGAATTTTTAGGTTCACTTCACCAACAATCTCAAAGCAGAAACAAAAGTAGTTCTAAACATAATACAAATTACACATAACAACTCAAGAACTAAGAGAAACAACAATAACATCAAACAAAACCAAACGAACCCTCTACATTGTTAGTTGAATACATATTTCTAGGCTCATAAAGGTGATTATATAATATTATAGGTCAACTTGTGATCTAGCATTTGTAATCTATTGATAGAGAAGGGGTTCTACACATTTGTGAAAAATGTGTAAAGGATCTAGGAGTCTTGCTCTAGGGGAAAAAATTTGACTTATCTACATCTACATACTTCGGCTTCTACAGATTTAGATCTCTTATGATCACCTTTCTTTATTAACATTGGTTCTGCATTCTAGTTCCCTAGTCAAAATATGGGCATACACAATATTGGACCCTTCATTTCAAATTGTCCCAAGTTCGTTGTGTCAACTATTATTGAAAATTTAGTTATAGTAACTCTTGAAGAAGGTTAAGAACACATTTAAAGAGGTATTTTTAGAGTTTTCATAGCTTTTTTCTCTGGAAGTGTTCATGGTCATCACAAAAGCACACTAGCAATAACAAAAATTTAAATTCTGTTAGGAAAGAGGAGATGTAACAATGTTAGAGAATGACGGGTTGTTGATGAAGTCTTCCTTAAACAAGGAATGCACACTTTGAAGATTCTAAATATATTTCAGATTATAGAAGGGATTAGTGGTGTAAGGTTATATCTCTTTAGGTTATGAGATGGTAAATGTGATGATGTTTCCCTTAGCAGATAGGGGGTTCAAGTTTTTGTAATATTATACTGTCTTTGTGGAGAACACTTGTAAAGTGGGAGTGTTAGAGTTTTCTTATCTTATTGCTCTGATAGTGTTCATGTTTAGCAATACAGGTGCACCAAAAATAGCAAAAACTTATATTCTATTAGAACATACGAGGTGCAATAATTTTATAGAAGAGGTACGGTGAAGGGGAGAGTCGGCACATGCATACACCAACATCAATCTTCTACTCGTATAATTCTATATACTTCAAAAAAATTCCTTACACCTCAGACCAATCAATATTGGTTTAAGGACTGTATCATATCACAAATCGAATGTGTATGAAGGATATTACAACTTAGTTTAGTGGATTTATAATATTCCTAGGCTCGGATCCCTGGAGGGATTCTACTAAAAAGATACAGTGACTTGCTTCCACACATAACTACTTATCTCATCTTGGACAATAGATTTTGGTATTTATCCTTTCGTGGCTCAAATATGTGGGAAATCTCAGTCGATAATCATATCTGGTCATGCGGAGAGGCAGTCAGAAGTGACACTTGGGGAGTTTGGAAAAACTTAGTTTATTGAATAGTTAAATATCTCGGACTTGCTTGTAACAAAAGGTGATCCTACTTTTGTGTTCTTCTTGTTTTTTTGTTATATATTTTCCTCATTAAAATTATTTTATTCAAATTTGAAATAGGTCCACACCTAGAATTTTTGGGCAAGTTACAACTTACTCCCACTCAATTTTGGTTTCTTTCTTCATCCTTCATCCACTTGGTTTGTTGTTTCTTGTTGCTGGATCTGGATCTACTACCTGATAACCAAGTGCTATGGTCATGTAAGAATGGTTGTTTTTCCTTCCTGATTTCTGGATCTTTTGTTCATGCTTCGTTATATAGACTCCATTCTATATTTTTGAATACTACTGAAGGTACATGAGAACCAACAATAATTCTAAACTGCAAAGTGCGGACCAAGCTATCAGAATTTGATGAAGAAGACTCCATTTAGCTCCATCCATAACCAAATTTGGATAGCATAGAGCGTCAATTTCTCCAGTGCAGGATCAAGAAAGTATTGACTGGATGGAAAGATATGCAACCAGAAGATTCCACGTGAGAACAAGAATGATTCTACAATAATTTCATCCTTGAAGACCATGTTTATTTCAAAGGGGGAGGGCATGTTAGGGTCCTACCCCAACCCCTTTATATACTTTATTAATATATAAAGCCACCTTCCTTGAATAATTCCTATGAACTAGTTAGTTGACAACATTGTAAAAAAAAGGGGTTTTTTTATTTAATATGGCCCAAATTAGTTAGTTGGACCTCATTATAAGTAAGTCCACAGATAGTTAAGATAACCCATGGATAGATATATATTGAGTAGAAGGTTATCTAATGCTTTGTCAAGAATTTTTATTGTATTTGAAACATTGTTTTAGGAGGTCACCCCTTGAAGAGGCAAGTGAACATAGCTCTCTATTTTTTAAATTAACAAGAGACATTTCTCAGGATATATATATTTTCTCTTGTGTTCTTTAGTTTTACACGACATTTTATGTGAATTCTATGAAATTTTTAGGTTAAACAAATTTGTAAGTCCTCTACTCAAATCTATGTGATATCTAATTAATCCAAAGCATATACTTATAATGTTGTTGTTGTTTAACTCAACTATGCTCACATTGAAGGTTGATATTTAGAACCTATGATGATGCCACAACATTGATAGTTAAAGGTGTTGGAAGGAATTGTCAAAGTCCAAACAAAGATAAATTAACATAGTCTGGAAATTGATTCAAAATCCAGATTTAGTAGTAAGCCTCATATTCAGCAGTAAGGCTCCAGTTCACAACATTTTTCTCATATGAAATTTTGGAGGACATTAATAAAACTTTCAATTATTTCAAGACAACTTCCTTACAAGTTCAATTTTCAATTTGCTGCTCATAATATTTCATTAATTCTCCTATGTTGACTGTGTGAATGTTAAATAACATAGCATGATGATCGCAACGACATAAATTTTTACAAGAATTGATTACCCTTAGGTTAAATAAAGCACCTCTAAATTCTAGAGTGCTATGTTGTCTTAGAAAAAGGAATAGTTCTTAGACAGGGTGCTAAGCAATGTAATAAGCATATGCTTGCTACTTGGTTTTAGCAGCATTATCAGAAACCACCATGAGAATATTGTTGATATTTAAAACTCTAGAATGGTTCGCATCTCTAGCATCACAATGTTGGAAATTCATTTTAAAGACACCACGAAAACATTCATTCTTGGAAATCATGATAGGTGCCTCATTATTGATATAATAAAAAAAAAAATTCATTTGTCCAACTTTGAACTGTAACTGTAGGGGATGATTTCCTTCTCCACCTTATCCAGTCCATGTAGTGAAATCTTGGATCCAAGAGCATACACTGCATCATCCATAAGTCCAGCCAAAATATCTAGCATAAAATATATTTTCTCTGTTTATGGGCATGCTTAGTCTCCAACTATGAATACATGAACCTTGTTCTTGATCTCAATATAGCTGCATCTTGGATTATTTTTCAACCTATTGTCACTTAACATTGCTCTTACCATTCTTACATTCTCCCACCTTCCAGCTACAACATAGATGTTTGCATGCAACACATTTATAGCAATTTTAGGATCTAACTTAAGAGGTTTTTTTAACACACGCTCTGCCAACTCTACATTGTAGTGAGCACTACAAGTAGAAATTAAAGTCCCTGATACCTCACTATGAGGTTCTACTAGCATATTTTTTATAATTTTCTCCACCTCATCCAACCAACCAACACAACCAAGAATATCAACCATGCAAGCATAGTGCTCTAGCCAAGGTGTGAGAGAAAAATCTCCACTCATGCAATTGAAGTATTGCCAGCCCTCATTCACAAGACCTGCATGAGTGCATGCAGATAAAACCCCAATGAAAGTGATGTGATCTGGCTTCGCAACTGTTTGTTTCATTTTACCAAAAATTCCAAGGGCATTCTTATACAGGCCATGCATTCCATACCCTCGACTCATTGTACTCCAAGAGATGAAATCTCGTCTAGTCATTTTCTCAAAAAAATTCTTTGCAACACCTATGTTCCCACATTTTGGATACATGTCTACGAGGGCAGTCATCACAGAAACATCTGCCTCAAGCCCACTTCTAATTATTAAATTCTAGATCTAGGTACCTTGTTACAAAGCTTCTAGATTAGCACAAGTTGGGAGCACACTCAACATCATGACTGAATTAGGTTTCGTATCTACTAATTTCATTTGATGAAAAATTACCAAAGCTTCTTTGGCATGCCCAACAATTATTACATTCCATGTGACTAAATCTCTTTGAGATAATATGTCGAATATATGATGTGCTATATTTACATATCCACATTTTGCATACATGGCTACAACATAATTACTTATAGAAACATCTGACTATAGCCCACTTATAATTGTGTAAGCATGGATCCACTTCCCTTGGTGCAAAGCAGGTAAGCGGCCACATGCTGATAGTACATTCACCAAGGTAGCAGAGTCAGGTTTCACATCTTCCATTTGTATTTGATGGAAAATCATGAATGCCGTATTGTAACATCCATTTAGGATGTGACCGAAAATCATGGCATTCCATGAAATAACATATTTTTCAAATGATTGTTTAAACAATAGGTTTGAAATATTTATTCCACCACATTTGGCATACATCTTCACAAGGGAAGTCCTCACAAAAACATGAAACTCAAACCCATTTTTTATTATATAACTTTGGATGCATTTCCCTTGTTCCAGAACTCCTATATCAGCTAATGCAGGCAGTATACTAAGCATGGTAACAGAGGTTGGTTTCCTATTTCCAATTTTCATTTGATTAAAGAGTTTTAAACACTCATTTCCATCCCCCTTCTGCACATACCCTAGAACCATTGTATTCCATGGGACCTCATCTCTTTCATATAATTTTTCAAACAAATTATGTGCTGCTGACACACTCCCACATTTTACATATATTTCAATCAGCACATTTCCCACACAAACATGCAATTCCAATCCACTCTTAATAACATAACCATGAATCTCCTTTCCATTATCAAGAGCTCATAAGTTTGCACACACCGAGAGAACATGCATTTAATTCCACTGGAGGCCGAATTTGCTTCATATTCATAAAACCCAATTGGTCCTCCCTACTCTCAGCAAAGTATTGTAAGTCTGAGGCTAGTTTCTGCATGGATTTCACATTGGAATCAACAACAAAGAGTGTGTGATAACTAAGAGTTAAAGGTTTGTGCATTTGTTTTTGATACATGAAGACCAGCTTATTTTTCATCATGGACTGTGGCGGTTAATTCTGTTGGCTTCGTGCCCATTTGAGGAGGAACAAAGTGTAAAAGAAAACACCTGAACAAAGTTAAGGTCTATATTTCACATAAGCAGGACTATGTAAAATTTATCAAATAAGTAATATTCAAAAATTTAACGTGACTTTTGGCCCATACTATTTTGACGTTATTTTTTTAAAATAATATTTTTTTCCCGTCGGTATTTTGATGTTAATTTTTTTTAAGTAATATTTTCATTTCGTCAGTATTCCAACATTAATTTTTTTAAATAATATTTTGTTTCCAATGGTATTCTGAAATTTTTTTCCGTCAGTATTCCAACGCTAATTTTTTTATATAATATTTTCTTTCCATTGGTATTACAATGTTAATTTTCTTTAAATAATATTTTATTTTTGTTGGTATTCCAATGTTTATAAGAGTCAAACAAGCGACGCTTATTTTCTTCAGAAGAGAGACGCTCAAGACGTCTTTTCTCCTAAACTTGGAAGAGCGACGAATCATAAATGTCGGAATTGTGATGCCACCAAAAAGCGTAGGAATTACCCAACTCTACCAACAGTTAAGTCAACTGTCAGAATTGCGACTTTAGGAGAAATTTCGTTTTTCCCCACCTCAAAGCGTCACTCTTGGGATGCCTATGTGTCACAAGAGTGACATTTTGGCCATCAGAAATTGGGCCAAATGTGCTAGCGCATTAACATAAACATTTAGATGTCTAAGCTAAAGACATGTTCCAACGTCGTTAAGTGCAAGAGTTTTCATTGTTTTCTAGTGTTGTATTTTGGGTGTGATATCTTGTTCCACGTACGTAAGTGTATTGGATCATACTCCACATACCATCGGGTATATTGGATGGTGCTCCACACATGAAAAGCATATGGGAATGCTCTCATTGAATGGTTACACATTAGACATCACTACTATAGACTGTACTTCCACGTACCATTGAGTATATTTTGGAGTTTCCCTAGAATTATATCCTAAACATAGGTAATTGAGTTGGATTCCTTGTATATTTTGATACACTATGCAAAAGCTTTAAGGATATTTCCTACATGTACGTTAAGTACTTGGTTTTCCAAGGTGTATATTGTAGTTCACGGTTTCTTGGTAAACCTTTATGCCTAGTTTTACACATTTATTATTTAGTTTTTGTGTTAATTCTTAAAATTTATTAATCCAATGGGGAATAAAAAACACCCACTCTCCATCAATCGCATAGAATGAAAAATAAACTGCATCTTCCACCATAGGACACTCCTAGCTTTCGTCAAAAGCATATGAATACACAAAATACCAGATCAAGAACCTTGGAAAATACGTCTGGTCCTCCTCCTAAAATTTATCCACCATAATCATCCTTCACTTTAATTTATGATACCTATATTACAACTACTCTTGCTGGTGAATTTGACACAATGGAAAAATAAATACGTCAACCTTGTTTTCCTGAGGTCATTGAACCAGAATTCATTGAATATGGTACCTTATTGCATGAGGTTATTCAACCTGAGTTACCTCTGTCGTCTTCACCTATTACTTTATGACCTTCCACTTCTCTTCCCTTTTCTCAGACATAACCGCACACTATATATCTTGGACTCAATGGTGAACCCCTTCCATATGGTCATATGATTATTAAAGAGATCCCATAGGAATAATCGCATCCCTCCTCTGCAATTAATCTGAGAGGGTTACATATTTATCAGGATCATTATATTCCTCCTCATCAAACTCCATCTGAAGCATACTTATCTAATTTTGTTACTTTCAATTCACCTATGAGTTTCTTTCAAGAATCATCTTTGGGATCATTATCCATGACTAAATCTGCTATGGTTTTCCAGTATTTCTCTACTATGCTTGAGACATCAAATGTTGTTTCCTCATCCATGTTTTTGACATCTCTACAGACTCGTCTCTATGGTGGTTCGTCTGTACAACCTAGCTATTAGTCATTTTCTGCTACTTTCTCTAGTGTGAAATCTAGCCGTTAGACTTCTCCCATGAAATCCATTTCTAAAATTCCATTTGGAACTTCTCTAATGAGAACTATACAACCTACTCCGTATCCTCCACCTACACCTACAATCGAAAAACATGTCAGTCCTTATATTAGTGGACGCCTTCAACAACCCAATTTTACTTATGTTGGGTACTCTCCATCTATTGGGAAGTTGCCTACATCATCCCCTCCTCCTTATCATGTCAAGTTATTGATCCCTCATTCCTTTAATAATTTTTTTTTTAACTATTTCCTTGTCCATATTGGTATGTTGAGATATTTTTGAATTATTTTGAAGGAATTCAACATATTCTTTTAATTTTTAATATGGAGTCTGGGTCATTATGAATATTTCGCCCTCCTAATCCCTTGAATTACAATAATTGTGATACTTTTCAAAAATAAGTTTCTTCATATCATAATATGAGTTAATGGATGCCTTACCGAGTCCCATAAACCAAATCTGTGTTTCTCCCTTCAATGTTGCTGGGAATATTTTTATTTTGTGTTCATTATTGATGTAATAATAGATTCTATAGATGACATCAAATTTGAAAATAAATGTATCTGAATCTTCTATAATCATGCCCTAAAAAGTAGGGAGTATAGACAAAGGAATGTATTTCATTGGGGTATATCCTTGGAGATTCCGAATAGGGAAATCAAAAGTAGTGACTAAGATTCTTTCAATTTTATTTTTCTGTAGGTTTTGCACAACTATTACAGGTGGTTTCCCTAGTGAAGTATATTTATCTATTTTTAGTAATGGGGATTTCTCATGATATTCTTGTTGTTTAGGCTGCTTAGATTTTTTAGGTGTTCATCATGAAATTTCAATCATTAGGGGAAATTTGAGGTCTAAATTGGGCCTCCTAAGAAAAATGTACAACCAAAATAAAGTTCATAAGAACCAAAAGGATTCAAGATGATGATGTCAACCATGGGAGATGATTCACCATTTTTGGAGTAAAAAATTAAAAATAATAAAAAATAATAAAATAATAAATACTTTTTCAACTAATATTTTTAACTTATATTCCTAATATTTTACTCAAATTTTGTGTGGGATTATTCGTTGGATGTAAAATTTAATTCCTAATCCAAGGAGTACCCACGTTGCATACTTTCGAAGGACCTTCCTATACGAAAAATGAGAAATACATCAAAAAACGTGATTGCAATCACGTTTTTCAAGTATTTCTCATTTTTCGTGTAGTGGGGTCTTCCAAAAATATGAAACAAGGATATTCCTTGGATGAGGAATCAAATTATGCATCCAATGAGTGTCTCCGCTTGAAATTTGAGTACAACCATAGAGAGATAAGTTGAAAATACGAGTTGAAAAAATAGTTTTTTATTTTTTCCCTCTAAACATTGATGATGCTATCTAATCTTATTTTATTATTTCCACTATTATTTATATTTTCTTTAGGAAGCATATTTAATAACTCAAAATTCCCCTAATTATCCATTGTAACAACAAGCTACTTCAATACTGTACAAAATCTCGAGGTATATTGATCAAGTAATAATTCTTCCATGTTCAATTCTGAATCATGTTCATATGCATCCCTATAAAATTCTTTAAAATTTTGATTCTCTCCCTTTGTTTATATAGAGGGGTTGGACTCTCTTCGACTATTTTTTGAAATTAAAAGGTTCCAAAAATTCAATCTCCTTGACATGTGCACTCAACACACATTTCTTAGGAGATGTTGGCCTTCCTCAAGCAACTTTGACTAACTCATTCTTCTTGGTCACCATTCCTCAAGTATAAGATTATGTTTAAAATTTTGAAATTATCTCATGTATGTAAGTTACTCTTCCCAAGTCTTAATTCTTATTCTTCCTAACTCTTCCTCTTCCACCTACATGGTCATCTCTTTGGGGGAAGCATATTTTTCTTCTTCAATATTGATGTACTACAATCATATGCCAAAGAATGCAGAGGTTGATAAAAGGAAGGTGAAGGGAGTAATGGATTAACTGTGAGATTTTTTATGTCTCAATTGATTTCAAGTCTATATTCAGGTTTTCTATGTTAATATATAGACGGAGAGAGTGATAAAGAATAGGAGCAATGAACACAATTTGTTCTTGCAACCATGAGAAAAAACATACGTAATAAAAAAAATTCATTTGGTGCCAACGACCACAAACCAAATGAAAAGTGTTCCTCATGCACTATGTCATATACATAGGGAAAATTGAGTAGGTCATCATGAGATACATAGGGACATATGAGCATAGGGAGAAAAATTCTTAGCCCTAATAAAGTTGTCAAAGCTAACAAGCTAGAAAGAATAAGGAGATACGAAGTAGTGAAGATGAACATACATATCACACAAGATAATCAACAGAGAGGTATATCATGATGAATGATGAATATTTTAATTAATTAAACATACAATATTACGATGCTATTTCTTTCTTTCTCTCCAATATTTTCTTTCTATGTATATCTATATATTTGCTCATGGGAAGAGAGCTCACCTTTTTATCATTTCAAGCTACAAAGATAAGATCATCACGAGAACATATTGATTCTCATGTGATATAAAAAGATAATACATATTAACATTTTAATAACATATTCCATGGTTGGGAAAAATCTACAAAAACATTTCCAAATTACAATAATTCATCTATGGAAAATCCTAACTACTTTAGCTATGATATCCATGAATATCTCCTTTGGTCATTCAAATGACTTTGACTAAATAATTTTCCATGCCGATCTCCATTACTAAATAAATAATACTAGTACATATAAAATAAGTCTCATGTGTATCAACAACATTCAACGAATCCTTATCCCATCCTTGGAGTAAAAATTGGAAAGTGTAATCTTCTAACAACATTTCAACAAACCACATATCGTGAAATATCCCATTTTTAATTTTTATGATAAAAATAGCCTAGAGAAATTAGCTCTCATGCCAAATTACAAGTAGAATTAGATCATAATGATGACATAAAATAAGAGACATACTTAAGTTGATAGTGGCTATTAAAGTTATAATATATGGTCTTTAGAGTCAAAAGGGTAAATAAAAAATGGGAAAATGGATGAAAAAGGATACCAATTACACATCATTGCACCCTCCACGATGGATTACAATGAGCTACGCCAAAATATTTCTCAATTATTCTCTCATGCAAAGCTCATCCACAAATTCCACTTTGAGTTAGAAGCTTTTATGTAGCAAATTTTTTATGTTGAAGAAGTTGAAGGTGTAAATAGACTCAGAGGGATTTGTGGCTAACAGGACATTTGCACTTAAACATCAATTCCACGTGTTATAGGATCCACTTTTATCCTACGACTACTTCAACTATATAATAATGATCCTCTATCAACTCTAAACCATTCAACTCCTCTACATGAGAAGTAATGTTCTACGAAATCCCTTATTTTTGTAATATATAATTGTGACAGGCACACTTCTCAATTTCCCCTAGTTAAAATGACTTTTTGGTGAGGCCCAAATGCTCAAACTCTTTACAATGCTCATCATCAGTAAAAATAAAAATTGTTTGAAATTTGTCAAAGAATGCAGAGGCTGGTAAAAGAAATATGAAGGGAGTAATAGATTCAGTGTGATATTTTTGATGTCTCAAGTGATGTCAAGTCCATATATTGAGGTTTTCTATGTTAATAGATGGATGGAGAGAGGGAAAAATAATAGGAACAAAGAACACAAACATTTCTTGCAATAACCATGACAAAAATACTGAATATAAAAAATTCATTTCAAATTGTACCTCATGTATAAAGTGAAGAGGAGGGTTCCCTCAAAATCCTTTGGTGTCAATGCTCACCAACCAAATTACAAGTGCTTCTCATGAAGTATGTCATAGGCATGGGGATAATTTTGTAGGTTTTAATGAGAGACATAGGGACATATGAGCATGGATAGAAAATTCTCAACTTTGACAAAGTTGTCAGAGCTAACATATTAGAATGAACAAGGAGTTGCTAAGTAGGGAAGATGAACATAAACCTTGTTCTATGATGTAATGGCGGGGCAGGTTGGGTAAGTGTCTAATTGAATCCATTTGTATCAATGTGGATACACTTATATTTTTACAAAATAAATTTTCATGCTTTGATGCCATGCGAGGCTAGGTTGGGTAAGTGTTGAATTGGATTCATTTGTATCAATGTGAATAGGCTTATATAATTATAAAATAAATGGTTATATTCAAAGGTTGGTTCCTCTTCTAACTATTCATATTTCCCCTATTTACATACTTGCGAAATATTCACCAAATCCCCAAGGATTAGGTTTCCAAGATATTTTATTTTTTTCTAATTTACGTGTAAAAATAATTACATTTAGAGAAAATTTGTGTGTGTGTGTATATATATATATATATATATATATATATATATATATATATATGTATAAAGGGTGCCTAAAATTCAATCTTAAAGAAAAATAAAAAAATAAACAACTTTTTCATTCTAAAAAAACTATAGAATAAACTCAAAAAAAGGAGTAAGAGACAAAAATAATGTTGAAAGGCTTCTAAATAAAAAAAATAAAAAATTAATAATAATAATTTTTCCCATAAACATTTAAAAAAAAAATATTAAGAAACAAATTTTAAATTTAAAAAAATGTGTATTTTAATGGTTAAGGCTTTCGAACATATTTTTATTGTGCAAACAAACTTTGTTACATCAATATCTCACTGTATATCAAATATTCACTTTGAATGGTTAATGTTATTCAATACTTACACACAGTGCATTACATAAATAATATCAATTTTGTATATGCTTACTTTTGTTTTCCCCAATTATGGTTTGAGACACATTCCAGGTTCATAGAACTTCATATTGGAACTCATATCCCACTTCAAGGATATTTTCCTCTTATATGAGGCATATTTTGTTGTTTCCATATTCATTTGTTGTCCATGGTCCCTAGGAACTTCAGCTAGGCCTGAAAGACCTTATATTTCTCCCATAGTCAATTCTAAGGCCTTGAGACCAATCAGCACTATCCAAGGAATTATATGATCAATAATAGTTCATTTAGACTATCAATATCCATTTTAAAGGTCCCATGTGATGGCTCAAAATCGGGCTCATGACCTATAAGTCCTAAAAGCCTCACTTAGAGCTTAATTCCTATCTTTTCCTCCTTTTACAATATTCAAATCCTAAAAACCTATCCCTCATGTGAAAAACATCATTTCTAAGGCCTTGAGACCAATCAAAAATATCAAATTAATTATACGACAAACATTATTCAGTTAGACTATGAATATCCCATTTACTCAAAACCATGCTCATAACCTATAAATATTAAAAGCTTCAGTTAGAACATAATTCCCAAAATTTCCTCCTTTTACAATTGTAAAATCCCCAAAAACCTATCCCTCATATGAAAAATCTAAATTAAATATGCTTATTAAAAAAATTATGTAAAAAATTAACTTATTTACCATATATTTTAATATTTAAAATATAAACATTTTTTCTATATTAAAACATCATAACATAAATCTCTTAAAGACTTTTTGAAGGATCTATTAAACTTTGTCTATATTGGAATTTGCACACTCTATTAGTCCATGTCCATTTCTAGAACATGTGTGCACTGCTAAATCATGTGTGCTTCCTTTCCCATGGTTTCAATCACTATGTTGCACTTGGAATTTAGGTTTATACGAATATATATTCATTTTTGACCTTTTATTTTTCAGACCCACATAATCATTGTATAACATTAAATTTATATTAAAAAATAAAATGCGATTTTCTTTTTAAGACTCCTCACATAGTCATTGTATAACATTCAATTTATATTAAAAAATAAAATGTCATTTTTCTGATTATATTAAAACCCTCAAACCGTTTACGATCTCACAATTTAATGGTTGTATTATCGTTTATAATTTTGTTAAAAATATTATAAATAAAAAGTATGTAATTTTAAAATGTTATTTTTCGAAAGGAAATTTTATCCATCTATGTTAAACCATGTTTACATAACATACTTTATTTCTGTTAACGGAATTCAATGTACCATGGACCAGTTATTTCGATTCAGTTAACCCGTCGTAATGCATGATGTTGACAATATCAAAGTTACGATTTACATTTATTAATTATTAATATTAGTTACTTAGGAACGTCATATTACTCCTCCAATCGAACATATTTTCCTCATGAGTATTACGTCACCATAGCTTCTCGAAACTGTGCTAACACACTTTCCATTCGTTACTTCATGATGTCCGATTATTCATCCCTCATTCCTTTAATCAAATATTTTTTTAACTATTTCCTTGTCCATATTGGTATGGTGAGATATTTGTGAATTATATGGAAGGAATTTAACATATTCTTTTAAATTTTCATATGGTGTCTAGGTCAATATGAATATCTCATTCTCCTAATCCAGTGAATTACAAAAATCTTGATACTTTTCAAAAAGAATTTTCTTCATATCATAATAGGATTTAATGGATGCCTTACCGAGTCCCATAAACCAATACAGTGTTTCTCTCTTCAATGTAGCTAGGATTAGTTAGATTTTGTGTTGATTAATGATGTAATAATATATTCAACATATGACATCAAATTCAAAAATAAATGTATCTAGATCTCCTATAAATGCCTTGAAAAGTATGGAGTATAGATAAAGGAATGTATTTCATTGGGTCATGTCCTTGGAGATTCCCAATAGGGAAATCAAAATCACTGACTAAGCTTCCTTCATTTTTATTTTTTTTGCAGGTTCTGTACAACTATTATGGGTGGCATCCTTGGTGAGGTCTATTTCTCTCTTTTTGATAATGGGGATTGCTCAGGATATTCTAGTTGTTTAGGTTGCTTAGATGTTTTAGGTGGTCCTCATGAGTTTTCAAGCATTAGGGGAATTTTGAGGTATAAATTGGGCCTCCTACGAAAAATGTACTACTAAAATAAACTTTATAAGAACCAATAGGATTCATGATGATGATGTCAACCATGGGGGATAATTCACCATTTTTGGATTAAAAAAGTAGAAACACTTAAAAATAATAAAATAATAGAAACACTTAAGAATAATAAAATAATGAAACTACTTTTTCAACTCATATTTTCAAATTATCTCCATAAGGTTTTACTCAAGTTTCGATCGGGAGTACTCGTTCGATGTAAAATTTAATTCCTCATCCAAGGAGTGCCCACATTGTATACTTTTGATGGACCCTTCTATATAGAAAATGTGAAGTACATGAAAGAACATTATTGAAATCACGTATTTCATGTATTTATCATTTTTTTTGTAGTGGGGTCCTTCGAAAATGTGAAACATGGGTACTCCTTGGATGAAGAATCAAACTACGCATCCACTAAGTGTCTCCTCTTGAAATTTCAGTAAACCCATTGAGAGATAACTTGAAAATACTAGAAGAAAAAATAGTTTTATATTTGTTCGCTCTAAACTTTGATTATGTAATCTAATATTATTTTATTATTTCCACCATTATTTTATAAATTCCTTAGGAGACCTATTTTAGACCTCAAAATTCCCCAAATGACCCTTCGTAACAAAAAGTTAATTCACTACAATATAAAAGCCCAATGTGTATTGTCCAAGTAATAATTCTTCAAGTTTCAATTCCAAATCATGTTCATATGTTTCCCTGTATCATTATTTCAAATATTGGTTCTCTCCCTTTATTGACATAGAGGGGTTGGACTCTCTTGGACCGGTTTTTGAAATTAAAATTTTCCAAAAAATCTATCTCCTTGACATGTGCACTGAATACACATGTCTCAAGAAAAGTTGGCCTTCCCTGAAAAACTTTGACTAACTCCTTCTTCTTGGTCACCTTTCCTCAGGTAGAATATGTAATATCCCGTTTCGGGGATATCTCTAAAACACGACAAAAATCCAACCAGAGATAGACAGGGAGGGCATTTATCAGATATTTCGCCTCTAAAAAGAGGACGAGATCCAGAGGCTACCTGGCCCTTTCCAGACTCTGTCTAAGAGCGAGAGAAAAACACACCAAGTGGTATAGAACTAGAGCGCTCAAAACAATAATAGAAATAGAAAGAGAATACAGCAACTACGACAACTATGACAATTACGACAACTCAACCAGAAAACATAGAGAGAAAATACTGAGCCATTTTATTAATCTGAGAAATGTAATGAAGTAGAAGAGGTGATCTTGTGCAAGGCAAGTGAGCAAACACTCTCAGAAAAGACAGGAAATGGCTGCTCGATGAACTACGTCCCAACTACTGGAAAAATTCCGTGTAGATGCTACTTATAGAATCATCTGAAGATTAGGGCCTAATCCCCTTGCCGGAATGAGATCAAATCAACAAATCTCCTCTCCTTGACAACCACGGCAAGATCCACAAACCATCCCAAGAATGGCCAACCCCAAAAACCACTATAAACTGCCTCCCCAGTGAATTACACTGGCCTCTAAGGTAAAGCGCAGTGGCTGGATAAAAATAGCTGAAATACTGCCACAAAATCCACCAAAAACCTCCGACGGGGAAAGGATGACCCTCTACTCGAAATCCCGGCGAAATCGCCTCCAGAAACCCCAATCTGAAGCTTCTCCATAATGGACTGCGTCCTCTCTCTCAGTGACTCCACATTCTCTATAAGCTCTAGCTCCGAAACAAACCCAAACAATGAAACAACTTACAAAATGCAAGGAAACTAACCTTGCCCGAGCAGGCACTCGAAGTCCCCCAGGGCTAAGGCTGAGATCTCTGCATAGAGACACTCAGTGCACTAAACAGTGTTGCAGACAGGCTAAACAGCCAGCGTGCTCAAGAAGACAAAAGTCTCATTCCAAAATCAACAACTCAAGAATGATCCAAATGAGGAGGCTCCTCCATCTTATATAGCATTCGTTTCCCTCCAGAAACCATCATAGCCTCTCTCTCCTCCACATCCTCATCCTTATTTGCACAAAAGCTTCTAGAGTGTACGTAGGCTCCCCTCCTCTACGTGGTGTGTGGCCCCCTTGACCCCCCTTGAGTCACAACGTTGTGCTACTAGGTGGATGTCTTATTCTACCAAAGTGAGTTAGACCCTCTTTTCTCACTTTTTATTTATTTACAAACCATAAATGGAAAAACTATACAAATTCAAATATTCCAATTAGCTGTCGCTAATTAGGAATATTACAGTCTCCCCTGGCAAAAGTTGCTTTCCCTCAAGCAACTGAACTGATGGATTCTGCAGAATCTTTTCGCTCTCCCAAGTGGCATCCTCATCCGGAAAATTCTTCCACTGCACCAAGAATTCTTGGACCATCCTACTCCATAACCGCCTCTCCCTGGTATCAATAATGGCCTCTGGATGGAACACCAAGTGCCCCTCATCATCTGTCGGCAGTAGCTCCTCTGTCACTGTCACCTGTTGTCCCAGCTTCTTCTTCAGGCATGATACACGGAAAATGTTGTGGATCTTGCTGCCTTGGGGTAACTCCAACTCATATGCAACTTGCCCAATCTTGCGTATCACCCTGTATGGCCCGTAGAAACGCGGTTTGAGCTTCTCAGCTCCCTTCTGCTTCAGCGATGACTGTCGGTATGGCTGTAACCATAGGTAGACCAAGTCTCCTACCTCAAACTGTCGCTCCACCAGACCTCTATCAGCATAGAGTTTCTGTTGGTTCTATGTTATAGCCATGTTGTCCTTGAGAGCTTGGAGGATATCCTGACTCTCTTGGATCCACATCTTGGCTCTAGGAGCCTTACTTACACCGAAATTCACATTAGCAAATGATAAAGGATGGTACCCATACAAAGCGTAAAATGGTGACATACCAATAGACATGTGATGTGCGGAGTTGTAGTAGAACTCCCCCAAATGCAACCATATCAACCATGCTCATTGCTGCCCACTGACATAGTTATGCAAGTAGCCCTCGAGTGACTTGTTAACTATCTCCATTTGTCCATCTGTCTGTGGGTGGTAACTGGTACTTAGTGTCAACTCTGTCCCCACTAGCCAGAAAAGCTCCTGCCAAAATCTGCCCATGAAGCAGTTGTCCCTGTCACTGATGATGGTCTTAGGAAGACCATGCAACTTGAAAATCTCCCGGAAGAACAGCTCGGCCACCTGTGCTGCTGTGTAGTGTGCAGATATGGCGAAAAAGTGCGCATAATTTTTCAGTTGATCAACAAGGACAAAGATACAATCCTTGCCCTGCACCATGGGCAACCCTGTGATGAAGTCCATTGATATTCTCTCCCATTTCCCCTCCTGAATGGGAAGAGGCTGCAACAGTCCTGTGGGATGGCTCATCTCCCCCTTTTTCCTCTGACAAACATCGCACTCCATGATGTTCTGGAGTACGTCCTCCTTGAGGCCCTTCCATGAGAACCTCTCTCTAATGGCCATGTAGGTTTTGGTAAACCCCTCATGGCCTGCCAATGGAGAATCATGTGATGCCTGTAGTATATTTCTCTTAATCTGAGATCGCTTAGTCAAGAAGATCCCATCCTTGTAATAGATGATCTCATCGACCACCCTGTACCTATCATATGCCACCTGTCCGTCCAGCACCTCACATGCAAACCTTTCCTTGGAGTACTCAACTAGAAGTCGAGCCCTCCAATCTGCGTCCAAGCTTATAAGAGATAACGTGGCTGGTCTACGTGAAAGGGAATCTACTACCATGTTATTCTTACCCTTGACATACTCAATGTCAAATTCATATGCTTGGATCTTACAGATCTACTTCTGCCACCTCTCCTGTAGCTGCTTTTGCTCCAAAAAGAATCTGAGGATGTTGTGGTTAGTCCTCACCCTGAATCTGTTCCATACCAGATATTGTCAGAATTTGGCCAATGCATGCATGATGGCCAACATCTCCTTATCGTAAATAGGATACCACCTCTCGTGCGGAATGAGTTTCCGGCTTTCAAAATCTATAGGGTCCCTGCTTGCATCAATACTGAGCCGATCCCCTCTCCCGATGCATCACACTCCAAGACAAATGGCTACGTGAAATCCGGTAACATAAGCATTGGGCAGCTACTCATCACCTCCTTAAGCTTATCAAAGGCTTGCTGCATTGTATCTATCCAACTGAATGCCCCTTTCTTCGTCAAGTTTGTAAGCAGTGCAGCAAGCTGTGAGAACCCTTTGACGAACTTCTTGTAATAGGCACATATCCCAATGAATCCTCGAAGTTTCGTCACATTCTTCGACTCCAGCCAATCTTTGATGGCTCTAATATTCTCCTTGTGGACCCTCAATCTGTCCACTCCAATGATGTGACCCAAATACAACATCTCTGTCATCCCAAACTCACACTTGGAGAGCTTAGCATAGAACTGTTGCTCTTCCAAGATGCGTAGTATAGCCTCTATATGCTAGAGATGCTCCTTCCATGTCCTGCTATATATGAGTATGTCGTCAAAGAAAAACAATACAAAATTCCTCAGATGACTGCGGAAGATATGGTTCATGCAGGACTGAAAAGTAGCTGGCGAATTGGTCAGCCCAAAAGGCATAACCAAAAACTCAAAGTACCCATAATGACACCTGAAAGTGGTCTTGGGAATATCCTGTTCCCTCATGCGAATCTGATGGTACCCTGATCTCAAATCAATCTTTGAGAAGAACTTAGCTCCTCTCAACTCATCCATCAGCTCATCGATCCTGGGTATAGGGTACCCATTCCTCAGAGTCTTCTTGTTCAGGGCCCTGTAGTCAATGCACATCCTCAAAGTGTTGTCCTTCTTCTTCACCAACAAGACAGAAGAAGCAAATGGACTCGTGCTCGGTCTGATGTGTCCAAGAGCCAACAACTCCTGGATGTCCAGCTATATCTCATCCCGATAGGCTTTGGGATGCCTATAGGGTGTAGTGATCACCATCTGGATACCCTGCTCCAGCTCAATGGTATGCTCAAACACTCTATTTCGTGGCCAACCTGGTGCTATGGCCCCAAACACTACCTCATGTCTGTGAAGGATAGCATGTATCTCTCGATGAACTTCTCGACTGGTGGTCTCTACCTATGATGCCCGTAACTCAACCTCCCACTCTATGTTTCCCTTCCGGAAGTCTACCTCCATCCAGTGTGCTGAAACTGTCTGAGGTGGGTAAGTATGCATCCCTCGGATCTTCTCATGCTTCCCGGTCTTCTTGTCATCCCACTCCATCTCTAAGGCCTCCCAATCCGTGGTGACCTTCCCCAATGTAATCAGCCACTCAACACCCAGTACCACATTGGTATCTGGTATGTTGACCATGAAAAAGTTATCAATCACTGTATAAGTACCCATCGTCACTGCTAACTCTGGAACATATTGGGTACACTGCATCGTCTGGGCTCCTGGGACCAAGACCGAAAACCCGTCAAAACTCTCGGTCGATATACCCCTCTGCTCGACCATCTGTGCATCAATGAAGTTGTGGCTTGCCCCACTGTCAACCAAGACTGATACTCACTTGCCACGTATTGTCCCACGTACTGTCCCACGTACGTGCAACATCAAATACTTAGGAACTCCTCGCAAAGCTACAAGGGCCCCTCCAGTGGTTGCAAAAGCTACACCTCCTATCCCTGGAGGTGGAGGCGGTAACTGATCCTAGGCCATCTAACTATCTCCTACCTCCTCATCATCCTCTTCATCCTCTTCTCCGCTATCATCGGAGAAGACCTCAATGAAGTGTACTTTGCCAGCATCACACCTATGCCCTGGTCCGCACAGCTCTTGACAAGTGAAGCACAACCGCCTCTTCCTCAACTCCCTCCTGGCCTCATCATCTACCTGTCTCCATCCTGGATTCCCCTTTGGAGGAGGAACCTTCACATCCTTCCCCTTGGGCTGGAAACCTTGTCTCTTGGGGTAATATGTCCACGTCTTAGGCAATGCATCCTCCAAGTCCGTGGTCCTCCTGATAACATCCTGGAGTGTAGCTGGTCTAGTGGATCTGACTAGACCTCGAAGTGGCTCTGCCAATCCCTCCACAAACATATAGATCATCCGTGTCGCGGATAGATCTGGCACCATCATCGAAACCCTCAAGAAATCTGCAATGTATGTCTCTAGGCTCCCTGTGTGTTTGAGCTTCCTCAACTCAACAAAATGTTGTTCTGGATCCCTCCGGTCAAAACGCTCTATCAATCTCCTGGTAAACTCGACATATGTTGTTACTGTGGAATGCCCGAGTGTCACCATCCTGTGGAACCACCAGTCCTGGGCCTCACCATCCAAATGTAATGTTGCCACCTTGATGGCCTCCATCCCCGACATCTGGTTAAGCTGGAAATAGATGTCCAGCTTCTCCACCCAAGACTTTACCAAACTATTTGATGATCCATTAAACGTAGGCAGATGAAATCTACTAGAAGCTCGGTGGGAATCTCCATCATGGTAATGCCGGTGCCCTCTATGATGGTCGCGGGGTCTACTGTCCCGCTCGAGCTACAAAAAATCTCTGAATGTGAGAGCATCCCTGAACTCCTGCTTGTAGGAATGATACTCTGCAAAATACTCATCTAAGTGTCCAAGCTCTGCCTCCTGCTAGGCTCTTACCCCTGTATCTTCTCCCAAGAAAGTGGGCATAGTAGAACGGGTAGGTGCACAAGAAGCCGTCGGCTGAGGAATATCACGCTGAGCAGTATCCTGCTTCGGAAAATGGTGCGATGCACCTGATCCCTCTCCGACCTCAAAAAGCCATGGAGTCTCACGTTTCCTAGCCTCCACAGCTGTGAACCTCTGGCCCATCACCTCAATCTGTCAGGCTAAATCCTGCACCGACTTGAGGAGTGCCTCTCCAAACTGTTTGGCCTCTGTGTCATCTGCCATCGGTGCTTCCTGCCTCAAATCTACTACAATCTCTACCTCCTCCGCGTCCTTCAGAGACTCTCTCTCCTCATCTACGTTTTCTACCTGGGCACAATCTTCCTCTTTGTAGGTGGCCTCCAACCCACGCTCACGGTCTCTATACTTCCTACCTTTGTACGGTCTCTTTCCTGATGTCATAGACCACAGGCTGGGCCATAACTATGCTATGATACCACTGTAGTATCCCGCTTCGGGGACATCTCTAAAACATGGCAAAACTCCAACCAGAGATAGACTAGGAGGTTATTTACTGGATATTTTGCCTCTGAAAAGAGGACGAGATCTGTAGGCTACTTGGCCCTTTCCAGACTCTGTCTAAGAGCCAGAGAAAGACACACCAAGTGGTATAGAACTAGAGTGCTCAAAACAATAATAGAAATAGAAAGAGAATACAGCAACTACGGCAACTATGGCAACTCAACCAGAAAACATAGAGAGAAAATACTGAGCCATTTTATTAATCTGGGAAATGTAATGAAGTACAAGAGGCGATCTTGCACAAGGCAAGTGAGCAAACACTCTTCAAAAAGACAAGAAATGGCTGCTCAATGAACTGCATCCCAGCTGCTAGAAAAATGTCGTGTAGCTACTACTACTGGAATCAACTGAATATTAGGGGCTAATCCCCTTGCCAGAATGAGATGAAATCAGCAAATCTCCTCTCCTCAACAACCCCTACAAGATCCACAAACCATCCCAAGAATGGCCAACCCCCGAAACCACCAGAAACTGCCTTCCCAATGAATTACACTGGCCTCCAAGGTACAGCACACTGGCTGGATAGAAACAGCTGAAATACTGCCACAAACTCCCCCAAAAACCTCCGGTGGGCAAAGGTTGACCCTCTACTCGAAATCTCGGTGAAATCGCTTGCAGAAACCCCAATCCGAAGCTTCTCCACAATGGACTGTGTCCTCTCTCCCAGTGACTGCGCAGTCTCTATAAGATCCATCTCCGCAACAAACCCAAACAATGAAACAACTCACAAAAGGCAAGGAAACTAACCTTGCCCGAGCAGGTACTCAAAGTCCCCCAGGGCTAAGGGTGAGATCTCCGCACGGAGAGACTCGGTGCACTAAATAGTGCTGCAGACAGGCTAAATAGCCAGCGTGCTCAAGAAGACAAAAGTCTCATTTCAAAATAAACAACTCAAGAATGATCCAAATGAGGAGGCTCCTCCATCTTATATAGCATTGGTTTCCCTCCAGAACTCGTCGTAGCCTCTCTCTCCTCCACATCCTCATCCTTATCTTCGCAAAATCTTCTAGAGTGCACGTAGGCTCCCCTCCTCTATGTGGTGTGTGGCCAACCTTGACCCCCCTTGAGTCACAACGTTGTGCTACTAGGCAGATGTCTTATTCTACTAAAGTGAGTTAGACCCTCTTTTCTCACTTTTTATTTATTTACAAACCATAAACGGAAAAACTATACAAAGTCAAATATTCCAATTAGCTGTCGCTAATTAGGAATATTACAAATATTATGCTTCAAATTTTGAAATTATCTCATTTATGTAAGTTACTCTTCCTGAGTCTTGATTATTCTTCTTCCTAGCTCTTCCTCTTTTACCTACATGTTCGGTCTCTTTGGGGAGAAGCATATTTTTCTTCTTCAACACTGATATAATGCAATCATATGTGTCTTAATTCCTATCAGGGCAATCCCACTTTGGTATGTTGAAGTACTGCACAGGATCTTACCTCTCATCTTACTTCCTAAATACCTCACTTATGAACACATATACCATGCTATGAATAAATGCATGTAGATAAAACACTCACACATATTCACCTCGAATAGCCTTCCCCAAAAACAACATTAAAATGTTGGGTGGAACAATTCTTCTTTTAATGCAGAGAAATATATCTGACTCTCACATTAATTATTAGTTTGGGTAGACCTTTTTATTTCAAGGCTATTATGAAAAGTGTATGTAAGGAAAAATGGTGACTAGTGTTAATTAATAGTAAATCCAATCATTATAATAACACTATAATAAATCCAACGCTCTAGATGTCACACTCTCAAACCTCGTTCACACTTTCTTGAAATAAACACGCGTTGCATAATAAACCACTATGTCACACAGTCACCGTTATTTAGAAAGAAACAACATTCTTGGAAACCATTCGCTCAAGAAAATTTTGAAACACACATAATAGTAGGGATCAAATAATTGTCATACCAACAAAGGGATTGGTCTAGGACCTATGTCATCACACAATATAGAGGTTAGAATTCTACAATAATTAAAGCATGAAAAAGATGAATACTGATAGTAACAACAATTATAAATGAATCGTAACTCAGATAAAATAAATAAAATTGATGCAGTACCTTCCTGACCAATGATCCCTACTAAGAAGGAGGGCCCTTCGTTCCGAGCAAGGGTTGGTACTCTACATAACACAAAACCTAATCAAGATAAAGGTATAGCACCATGAATCATTGATATTTGAATTAACAAAGCATACATGATTAAAATGCTAGTTACTTCTCGCTCTCCTATATATATATACTCACAGGCAGAGAGCGCATTATCATTTAAGACTACAAAGATATATATATATATATATACTCGCGGGGAGAGAGCGCATTATCATTTAAGACTACAAAGATAAGATCATCATGAAAATTTCTTGATCCTCATGTGATTTAAATTGAGAATACATATTAACATTTGAATAAAATATTCCATGGTTGGTACAAATCTATAACAACATTTCCAAATTACAATAATTCATCCATGGAAAATCCTAACTACTTCAACTACAATATCGATGAATATCTCCTTTGGAGGTTCAACTAACTTTGGCTAAATAATTTTCTAGAATGATCTCCATTACTAATTAAAGAATACTAGTGCATCCAAAATAATTCTCGCATTTAACAACATTCAACGAGTCTTTATCCCATCTTTGGAGAGGAAAATTTGGAAAGTGCAATCTTGTAACGACATTTTAAGAGAATATATACCATCTGATATCCTATTTGTTAGTTTTACGATAAAAATAGCCAAAATAAGTATTTCTCATGACAAATTACAAGTAGAATTAGATCATAATTATGACATACAAAAAGATACATGCTTAGGTTGATAGTGTCTATTATACTGATAAATTGTTGTCTTGAGAGTCAAAAGGGTAAATAAAGGATTGGATATGGATGAAAAAGGATACCAATTCCGCATCCCAGGACCCTTCTCGATGGATTACAATGATGTATTCCAATTTCATTCCCAACTTTTCTTGCAACAACCATTACAAAAAAAAAATTCTTAATAGACAAAATTCATTTGGTGCTAACGACCACCAACCAAATGACAAGTGTTTCTTCTGTAGTATATCATAGACATAGGGAAAATTGAGTAGGTCTTCATGAGCTACAAAGGGACATATGAGTAGAGAGAGAAAAATTCTTAGCTCTAACAAAGTTGTCAAAGCTAACAAGCTAGAATGAATAGAGAGTTACTAAGTAGAGAAGATGAACATAAATCCTGTACTCTGATGCCATGCCATGCTAGGTTCAGTAAGTGTCGAATTGGATTCATTTTTATCAATGTGGATAGGCTAATAGATTTAAAAAATAAACCATCATATTCAAAGGTCAGTTCATATTCTATCTATTCATATTTACCATATTTACATACTTACAAAGTATACATAAAATTTCCAAGTATTAGGTTTCGAGCATACTTTATTATTTTTGATAGTTTACATGAAAAAATAATTAAATTTAGAGAAAATTTGAATATCTATATATATATATATATATATATAAGGAGAGCATTAAATTCAATCTTGAAGAAAAATAAAAAATGAAACAACTTTTTGGTTGAAAAAAAATGTAGAATAAACCCCCCAAAAAGGGGAAAAATGACAAAAATAATATTTAAAGACCCTGAAACTAAAAAATTTAACTTTAATAATAACATTACTACCCCCAAAACATAAAAAATAGAGAAATTAAAAATAAAAAATAAAAAATAAATCTATTTTAATGGTTAGGGCATTTGAACCTGTTTTTATTGTACAAAAGCACTTTCTTACGTCATTTTTATTGCACAAAATCACTTAGTTACATAAATATCTCCTTGTACAATGAAGATTTAATTTAATACATTAATATCTCCTTGTACAATAAAGATTCACTTTAAATGGTTAATTCTATTGTTCAAGACTTACACACGGTGAATTACGTAAATAACATCAATTTCAGATATGCTTACTAGTGTCCCCAATTATTGTTTCAGACACCTCCCAAGTGCATATAACCTCATATTGGAACTAATATCCAGCATCAAGGATAAATTTCTCTTATATGAGGCATTTTTTGGTGTTTCCAAATTCATTTGTTGTTCATGGTCCCTAGAAACTTCACCTAAGCCTGAAATTTATTCCTCTTTCTCCCGAGTTAGATGCCTAATAACTCCCTTGCTAAGGCCTCCAAGCAATGATGAGCCTCCAGTATCTCCCACAATCCTGCTTCCCAACGACTATCAATTTTTTTTCTCATTTCTATGCCAATTACAGTGAATTATAAGCCACTTTTCCAGTGCCAAGACTTATGCCTATGCCCAAAAATCAGTAAAACTTTCAGGATGTTAAATCACATAGAGACAATGCTTGTAAACCAAAACTAAAACCCGTACTTGCTCTAACCTTCCCAAACCTAGAGTTACATTCCATCAAACACTTTGTAAATATGAAACCGATAGGTAATGAATGCAAATATGAACATATGGAGTTGAGAACTTATCTGAGGTTTTACAATAAGGGTCATTGCCTTCTCATATTAACTATTATAACATCAATTAGGTCTTCCATTCATTATTTCTTTAGTTAGAAGTAAAAACATGAATAGATCAATGACTGAGATCTTTCATATAATCATGCTTATAAAAATCATCTAACTAGATAGATAAAAATGGAATAACAACCATTAAAGCCACACAATAACAAGTACATTTACTCATAAAACAAATAGAAACATAACTCTTATTGAACATTAGAAAAAGCAAACTAGGTTCGGGACTTCCACGTACCACCCAACCATATATTGGTTGAAACAAATATTTATTTAAGAAAATCACCCCCATGCCATATTCCAAGAATGAATATGTGATCTCATGGGAAAAAATAATACAAAAACAATCACGAGAATCCAAACGTTAAATGGCCTCCACCCTCACCATATCATTATCTCACCTAAACTAGTATCGAGATCAAAAACTAAACCAAGCTTTGATGCCTCATAATTTATTACCTAATAGCTTGAGGAATTTTCCTGTATCCACCCCCAGATTTACTATGTATCCTGCCACTATGGGTCATGGGATTTTAGGCCCTTGGGAATTTTTCTAAAACCACCTCACCCAAATCCAAAATCCTTCAACAATCCAAAGCTCAGACCAATAATAATCCCATCACACCATGGCTATCCAAAAACTGAAAGGAACAACTAAAATCCATTGTCGAAAGATGGAAAAATCCATGCAAGTGACATCGAAAGAACCAAATACCAGAATTCACATACCATGCATGTCAAAACCATCTAGGAAATCATACATGAAATATTTTACCTGCAAGTATTCCCGCTGAAGTTTCTTGGTCCAACATTTCCTTGCATGATCCTTTCTTTCATTTGCTTTCCTTGTCCTTCCCTTTGTTTCTTTCTTTCCTTCTCCTTTTGGTGTTCTTCTCCTCTGTTAGAGTAATTCCAAAATAAAACTAATAGAAGGCTATGAACTGAGCCTCAAAATAATTTTTATCGTTGATGCCTCTATTTATTATATTTTCCTCTATTTTCCTTCATTTTCCTCCTCACATGCAACTTGTGACCTTTCACATTCCTTTTCTCTTGATTTCCCTTATTTTCATAAATAAAGTGCTAATTAATGTCGCTTTTCATTTTCAAAGCCTTTTCCATTTCCTTTTCCAATTTCCTCGTAGCCATAAAAAACCGAAATGAATACTCACTAGGATTTATTTCCCACCATTCATCTTGGAAAAAGTGTCCCTTGACTATGGTCTTATTTTTCCTTTATTAACTTTATTACATTAACTTTCAACGAGGGAATGTTACACTTCCAAATTTTTATATAGCATCTGAGTGATTCTGAATAGTTTATCCTTATGATCCCTTAAATGATAATAATCTTGATATGTTTCTAAAATTTTTTTCTTCATCTCATCCTAGGAGTTAATGGATGCCTTACCAAGACCCATAAACCATCTCAATGATGCTCCCTTCAATGTAGGTTGGAATAGTTTTATTTTGTGTTAATTAGTAGTGTAATCATAACTTCTACAGATGAAATCAAATTAGAAGAGAAATGTATATGAATCTTCTGTAATCATGCCTTGAAAAGTAGGTAGTGAAGACAAAGGAATATATTTCATTGGGGCCTATCCTTGGAATCAAAAGTAGTGACTGAACTTCTTTCCATTTTATTTTGTTTTAGGTTTTGTAAAACTACTATAGGTGGCTTCCCTGATGAAGTATATTTCTCTCTTTTTGGTAATGGGGATTGCTCAGGATATTCTAGTTTTTCAGGGTTCTCATATAGTTTCGGTGGTCCTAATGAGTTTTCAATACCCTTTGTAACAAAAAAAAAAATCACTACAGTACCAAAGCCTAATGTAAATTGATCAAGTAATAGTTCTTCAGGGTTCAATTCGAAATCATGTTCATCTGTATCCATGTATCCTTCTTCCAAATATTTATTCTCAGCCTTTGTTAATACAAAGGGGATGCAAATTCTTGGACTAGTTTTTGAAATCAAACGATTCCCAAAACTCTATCTCCTTGACATGTGCACCCAAAAAATATGTATCAGGAGATGCTGGCCGCCCTGGAGAAGCTTTTCCTAACTCATTCTTGATCACATTTCATTGAGTAGACAACTATGATTCAATTTTTGAAATTACCTAATGTATGTAAGTTACTCTTACAAAGTATTGATTCTTTTCTTCCACCTAGACGGTTAGTCTCTTTACGGGCACCATATTTTCTTTCTTCATTACTCATTTAATGCAATCCCATGCATCTCAATTCCTATGAGGTTGGGCCCACTTTGGTATTTTGAAGCAATGGATAGGTTCTTAGATCTCATCTTACTTCCCGTAAACCTTAGTTAGGAACACATCTACCACACTTTCAATCAATGCATGCAGATAAAGTACTCACACATATGCACCTCTAATAGCCTTTGCAAACAAAAACATGAAAATTTTTGGCGGAAAAATTATTCTTTTAATGCAGAGAAACAAAAATGACTCTCACATTAATTATCAATCTAGGTAGGAATTTTTATTTCAAGGCTATTACTCAAAGTGTATATAAGGACAAATAGTTAATAGTTCTAATGAATCTCAAATAAAATCATTGTAATAACACTCTCAACAATCCAACACTCTAGATGTTAGACTCTTAAACCTAGTTCGCACTTTCAGGAAATAAACAAACATTGATAATAAACCTCTTTGTGACATATTCTCCCTTATTCAGAAATAAACAAAACTCCTGGAAACCATTCATTCAAGGAAATATTGAAACACACATTAAAATAAAATAAACACACAAACAAACTATAACATGGATTAAGAAATTGTCATGCTAACAAAGGAATTATTGTAGGAATTGTGTCATCATACAATATAGAAGATATATTTCTACCATAATAAAAAATGAACAAGGTTAATGGTAAAAATAATTATAATTATAAATGAATCATAATTGAGAGAAAAAAATAAAATTACTATAGCACCTTCCTAACCAGTGATTCTTAAAAAGAAGGAGACCCCTTCCTTCCAATCAGGGGTTGTTACACTACATATCACACAAGCTAATCAACAGAAGGGTATAGCACAATGAATGATTGAAATTTTAATTAATGAAACATACAAGATTACAATGCTATTTCTTTCTTTATATCCCATCTATTATATCTATGTATATCCATATATATGCTCGTGGGAAGAGAGCCCACCTTTTTATCATTCCAAACTACAAAGATAAGATCATCATGAGAATCTCTCGATTCTCATGTGATATAAATCGATAATACATATTAACATTTTAATAGCATATTCCATGGTTGGGAAAAATCTATAAAACCATTTCCCGATTACAATAATTCACCTATGAAAAATCGTAACTACTTTAGCTATGTTATCCATGAACATCTCCTTTGGTGGTTCAACTGACTTTTACTAAAAAAATTCCCATCAGTATCCATTACTAATTAAATAATACTATTACATCTAAAATAATTCTCTTGTGTATCAACAACATTCAACGAATCCTTATCCTATCCTTGGAGGAATAATTGGAAAGTATAATCTTCTAACAACATTTCAACAAACCACATATCATGAAATATGCCATTTGTAAGTTTTATGATAAAAATAGCCTAGACCAAGTAGCTCTCATGCCAAATTACAAGTATAATTAGATCATAAGGATGACGTAAAAAAAGAGACATACTTAGGTTGATAGTGGCTATTAAAGTGATAAAGTATGGTCTTGAGAGTCAAAAGGGTAAATAAACAATGGGAAAATGGATGAAAAACGATACCAATTACACATCCCAACACCCTCCATGATGGATTACAATGAGCTATGCCAAACTCATTATCAACTATTCTCTCATGCAAATCTCATCCAAAAATTCCACTGAGTTGGAAGCTTTTATGTAGCAAATTCATGATCTTGAAGAAGTTGAAGGTGTAAATAGACTCGAAGGGAGTTGTGGTTACATTAAATTTTCACTTAAAACATCGATTCAGTGTGTTATAGGATCCACTTTTATCCTACGACTGCTTCAACTATATAATAATAATCCTCTATCAATTCTAAATTGTTCAATTCGTCTACATGACAAGTAATTTTCCACGAACTCCCTTATTTTTGTAACATCTAAATGTGAGAGGTGCATTTCTCAATTTCCCCTAGTTTTAATGACTTTTTGGTCTCATATTTGGCATAACATTCTATTTTTTTCTTCCCCAAAAATCCCAACACTCAAGCTTTAATATATCAATTACGAAATGCTATTTAGTTGCTACTGTTTGCAGACTTATCTAATATACTCCCTTATGCCTCATCTACAATTTTTATAAATAAAAGAACATATTTGACTAGGTGGTGCATGTGTAATAATTATTATTATAATTATTTTCCATATTATTAATAACTAAAGAGAAAATGTTTTTTAAAACATTATTAGAATTTCGTTATATAATAATAGATAGAGTTTTATTCTTTTCAAGTAAAACTGTAATTTGAATAAATAAATAAATTTTGAATTTTGAATTTTGTTTTGAAAAACCTTTCTTTGTTATATTAAAATTGTAAATATTAATAATTCAAATTTATATTATAATAATGGTTTACCAAAATTTTTAAAAATAATAATAAATAAAAATTAAAAGATAAATAAACTTAGAAAGTTGATGGTACATTCAATTTTAGTACACATTAAACATTAAAATGAAAATTTCAAAACTAAAATTGTAATTATGTATTATTTTAAAATTACAATAAATTCCATTAGATGCCTTAATGATGCAAATTCCCGTATCTTTTGTTTGAAGAAATGTACATCATTTTCAGATATAAGTAGAGAAGATATCTCATCCCAACACTGAAATTACAGATATAAGTAGAGAAGGTATATTTCAAAGTGCCCAAATGGCTTAAAAATATATCCAAACATCTTAAACAGAGGCCCAAATTATCCAACTCTTTACAATTCTCATCGTCAATAAAAAGAAAAATTCTTTTAAATTTCTTAAAGAACACTAAGGCCGATAAAAGGAGGATGAAGGGAGTAATAGATTCACTGTGATATTTTTTATGTCAGAAGCGATGTGAATTCCATATATTGACGTTTTCTATGTTAATAGATAGATAGGGAGAGGGGAAAAGCATCAGAACTAATAACACAAACTTTACTTGCAATAACCATGACAAAAAAAACACTGAATATAAAAAATTCATTTCAAATTGTACCTCATGTATGAAGTGAAGATGAGGGTTCCCTCAAAATCCTTTGGTGTCAACGATCACCAATCAAATGACAATTTTTTCTCATGAACTATGTCATAGACATGGGGATAATTCTGTAAGTTGTCATGAGCGGGATAGGGACATATAAGCATGGGTAGAAAAATGCCCAACTTTGACAAAGTTGTCAAAGCTAACAAACTAGAAGGAATAAGGAGTTACTATGTAAGGAATATGAACATAAAACTTGTTCTTTGATGCCATGCTAGGCGAGGTTGGGTAAGTGTTGAATTGGATCCATTTGTATGAATGTGAATACACTTATATATTTAAAAAAGAAATTGTCATGCTTTGATGTCATCCCAAGCTAGCTTGGGTAAGTGTTGAATTGGATTAATTGTATCAATGTGAATAGGCTTATAGATTTACAAAAGTAATTGTCATATTCAAAGTTTGTTTCCTATTCTAACTATTCACATTTACCCTATTTACATACTTACAAAATATTCACCAAATCCCCAAGGATTAGGTTTCCAACATTTCTTTTTCTTATATACTTGCAAAAATAATTATATTTAGAGAATATCTCTCTCTCTCTCTCTCTCTCTCTCTCTCTCTCTCTCTCTATATATATATATATATATATATATATATATATATATATATACGTAACACCCCTAAT
>CM076572.1:1037175702-1037271313 GCA_034641835.2 Pinus albicaulis | reverse complement strand
TTTAAGGAATGAAAAAGTAAAAAGTTTGAATATGCAGTAAATACTGATTCACCCCCCCCCTCTCAGTATTTTTCCCAACACTTATTTGTTCTTTACTTCCACCAATGCCTCTTAGACGACTTGTAGCTAAAGCTACAACTGCTGCGTCTCCTCCTTCTCTTTCTGTAGGAATGCTTTTAAGGCATCATGATCTCTCTAAAGAGTTTCATTGTTGAGTTTCAAATATTCCCAACCCTCTATCATGGCTTGCAATTAAAGCTACAACTGCTACTTCTCCTCCTTCTCTTCATGTAGGAACACCTTCAAGGCATCATGATCTACTTGCAGAATTTCATTGTTGCGCTTCCAATCTTCCCATGCTTCTATTGTGGCTTGCAACTGAAGCTGCAATTGATGTTTGTCCTCCTTCTCTTCATGTACGAGGGTCTGCAATTCTTCGTTCTCTACTGCTTGTTTTTCATAAGCCTCATAAAACATGTCCGCTTTCTCGAACACCCTAAACCTAGTTCGAGAGACTTTCAAACACTTTGATTTTTGAGCCTTGTACTCAAGCCATTTATAATTGTACCTATTTAATCCACCCGGATTAGTTACGGTGTTGCTCGTGTGAAATCCTTGTAAGGATTTCTGATGGATCAATTGGGGGGTCTTTCCGTACTACCTCCATAGATTCATTATGTGGAGGTTCTACTGATGAATCACATTTTATTTTCTTGTTTTGTCTCCTTACCACTAATTTGTGTGTTTGATTATAGAATATATCTAGAGGGAGTATCTCTTCAATTCTTAGAATAATTTGTGATGTTGGGTAGGCCGAGATGATTTCAACATCTACTTATGGATTTGTAACTTGTAAACTCTGTTTAGGGGTCTGCAATCTAGAAGTTCCTTCAATTTATTTCTTTATCTGCTGTACTTGGAGCCTATTGACACCTAATCCTAAGGTGTTGGGTGAGATTGTATATTATTTTAAAATAGTAAATAAGGAAGGCCAAGCGACATTGGTAAATGAATCCCAATAGTCTATCCTCCATGTATAAGTACACACACAACCTCCATCTAATTCATATTCAGTTTTGCGGAGTTACCTCGTGGCGTGAGAGGGCCATTGTCTAAATTGTTCCCATTATTTATCGAGATCATTGAATATGATAGTCTGTGTTTGAGCCTGTGTAGAATCAATCTCCAATTGTTCCTCTATTGAGGTGTCTTTGGTCATTTCTCCACTATTTTTTTATGTATCCTTCTCAAGACATTATTTAGGGTTTTCTTCATGATTCTTTAATTACTTTTTATAATCCTTGAACTAGTGCATCATATTATGTAGTATTATTTGTACACTCCAATTCCAACCTACAAGCTAACATGGTCTTTCTCCTTCTGGGTTGATCAAAATGCAACCGGCTCCTGCACTATCATTAGATTTGGAACCATCAAAGTACAAAGTCCAAAACAATGTTTTAACTTACTAGTATATGTACAAAAGTTTTGCACTTGGAAGCATCTATTTGTGAAAAAAAATCAATATGTGAGATGACAACATTATCTAGAAAATGAGACTTGTGTGCATTAAATTTCCCTAAAAATAATTCAGCCGAATAATTCCCATTAATTTTTTTATTGAACACTATTGGTTCATTATCACATTCGAATATAGTCACTGTATGTTTTAGGTGTTTCTCTCGGTCAACTCAAATATAAACTGGCTTCCCATTATAAGGAAGCCACATGTGATACCAATCTGTAGAAAAATATCCATGGAGTCTCTCAGACTAGTTTCTACTCAGAATTAGACCGTAAAATTATGGAATATCAGCGACCAATATATCTATTATTTGACATACTTTGGGATTTGATGAAAGTCTAATGATGACTGAATTTATTTCTCCTAAGACGTCTAATTTAGTTTTGTCAAGTTGTACTATGTTTACAGTAGAATTTTGAGGAATGATGTTCACCTTAGCACAGACTGTTGTTGGCATTATATTAGAAGAGGCTCTTGAGTCAATTAAATAGTTATGAAGGTTTTTATTGAAAATTTCGTAAGTTAAGAGGAAAGGAGGCATGTGTGAATTATATTTGTCACCGATCAGGATGACATCTATATGATAAAATTTATTTGAAGAAGTTGGGGCTTTCCCATGCCTTTAGCATCTTGAGATACAATAGCAGCAAGTAAGGGTGACACAGGAACTACATTCTGTTCTCTAAGTAGCATTTTCTGTTGTTGTTTCAGTTTACTAATTTCATGTAATGAAATATTTTCCCTATTTTTCTTCATATCTTCCACAATATTATACTCCATGGTATCAGTGACCACCAGGGTCTTTGATGTAGATGGAATATTTGATGAATATTGATGTGGCTATGATGTTTTGGGAGAGGACCTTTTACTACTTGTTCCTTCCTTAGCAGGAGAAGTTTGAGTTTTATGATTTTTATTTAACTAAGTTGTATCAGCGTTTCCTTTTCTTTTGGTACTAATGGGAAAAGCTTCTTGCTCTTCTTCACTTGGAATTATAAAGTACCAAATATCATTTAGTTCGAAAATTTCTTCATCTCCAGTTTCTTCTTCTTATTATTCTAAGTCAGACTCAACATTAAATATGGTATTTGGTGGCTAAGAACTAAATGACTGATTTCTCCTAAAATATCTGAAAGGATTTTTTGTGGTAGAATATTCAACAACTTGTTTCTTCATTTCAACCATTTCATTAGACATGTTTTTTGGCACTTTCTGGAGGCCTTCAAGATCAAAAGATTCTTTCGGCACTTTCTTCTTAGAGTCATATTTGAAAGACACTTTCTTAGATTTTCTGTCTTCTTGAGAGATTTTCCTTTCAAGAGAAACTATGTGTTTTTCTACAGATAAATATTCCTTCATGTTTTCTTCTAATCTGACTAACTGTGCTCTACCGACAAAATAAACTATATTAGAAGGAAGAGAAGATATATACCACTCAATTTCAACATTATTGCCAGGGGCCGATGCAGTTTTCATTTTATTGAGTAGCTTATTGAACCTAGAGTTGAAATATTTGATCTTTTCTCTCATTTTATCCTTCAAATTGGACAATTCATTGATGAGTGATGGAATGGTTCTATCATCTACAAACTTAGCTAAGATTTATTTCTCAAACATATCCCAACTAGTTATGGAGCGAGGGGGTAATGAAAATTATCAAGATCTTGCAGATCCTATAAGATTATATGGAAATAATATGACTACACAGTCTTCTTCATTGAATTCATTTAAATTGATGGGAAACATATAGCCATGGATATGTTCTTCTACTGGTAGGCCATCATCATGATTAAATTTGGGCAACCATCTTTCAGGATGTTTAGGAAGAGGATGAAGAGGACTTTCCATTACCACAATGCCTGGATTATTCCATGGTTTTACTCGTGGTGCTTGTTGTTGTCCTAGCATGATGATAGGAGTATGAATGGGTGAGGATATGAATGGGATTTGAGTTGAAGAAGAGGCAGGTTGGTTGGATGAACTAGAAGAACTAGCACTAGTAGTTAGAATGGGAGATGTTGAAATGAGTGGAGGGAATGAGTGGATTTGAGGTGGAGAATTGGATAAAACCTGACTAATATATGTATGTGATTTATATTTCTTGGTATTCTCTCGAAAATAAGAAATGGGAAATTCCAAAGGAGGAATTCCAATATTCTCACTTATTGAACGAGTCAAGATTCATCTTGGCTGTAAAACAAATGAAACACTTCCTTAATATGAGTGAGATATTATAGGTTTTTCAGCTAAATTAGATAATTTCTCTAGATTCTCTATCAAATTATGAACTTCTATTGATTCAGGTTTGTAATTTGAAGAAAGCAGTTTCTGAGATTTACTAGGATATTTAAGAGAGGTTTGTTCAACTTCTGATCTTAAAATTGTAACTCTAGATGGGAAACCAGAAGTTGGAGGAGATCTAGAGGGAGAACGACTATTAGGATTGCTTATTGATTTATGATCAAATTTCTTTTTCGTTCGCTGTTGGCCCTCCTTCTAGCACCAAAATGTTGAAGCCCTGAAATTTTGTTGCAATAACATGGGGGATAACCACCCAGTTTGGATCTTGGAAGAAACTCCTTTTCTGTTTGGTATAGTGGCTATGAATGTGGATAATGGGACCATTTTCCCAAAAACGTTTTGATATGATGATGATGGGTTTGATATAAGGTGAAATGGAAAATGATTTTAAACTAAAAGAGATGATATATTTAAATAAAAAACACATGCATCTATTTAATTTAATATTTAACTTCACCTATAACCAAAAATAACTTAACTCATGCGATCTACAAATATATATTAAAGAAAAAGGTAATAAAGATCCTTCAATTTATATAATAGATGAAATGGTTAAAGATAATTATTTTGACTAAATAGTTAAGGAAAATAATTGTGAAAACTATATAGCATATCTCAATTGATCATATAATCAATAAGGAATTACTGTTGAAACATCATACATTAGTGCTTTAATGGAAAACTGTAACTCGGGTTCATAAATAATACAATATGTGGAAAATTATTTCTAATACATAAACACAACACATTCATAAAGATATAAGTACTAGATATGAAAGGTTCTACTCATGAAATCAACAACCTTGATCTGCTTCTTTTCAACCAAATACACTCTAAGAGTATAGAAATTAAAATTTAGTAGAGTATGCTTTAATATCCAAGAAAATGAAGATATTGTTCCATATATTTCATCAAAATAGTAAAAAAAGTATAGAAGTACAAGCTTTCGCAAAGTGTTTTCGATAAAATCCTAGAACCCTCTCTAAAGACATGAGAGAGGTTTAAATAATACTACATATGTATCAAAAATAGATTATTACATAAAAATCCAAGGAGGTTTCAAACAACCTTCCTCAGAATATTGAAAATAAAAAGATAAAAACTAAAAAATATGATGACGTGCTTTATCATGCTGAACGTTGCCTCCTTGCCATTGAGCTTTTGAGTAAAAATATATCCAACATTGGCTTGAAATGGGATGGATGGCTGACTTTGGAACTTAGTTGTCCCGTAAACACATCATCAAATAGTGGTGGCACCATATTTTTTAGTGGAATTCATTTGAACACGCAAAGCCATATATTGACTATATGGTTTCACTAGAAACTTCCAATAAGTTTTTCGGTCAAGTTCAGATAGTTGTTTGACTGCTTCAATTTGATTTTCGGTGGTTTGCTATCTCGTAAAACTCTTGGCTTGCATTCTTTAATCATATTGATATTATGAGGTTTTCATTTGCAGTTTCAATTATATTTATTTCTATACTATCTGCTCTAGCGGTTTCCCATTCTACTTGCTTTAATTTCATATCCCAAATTATAAACAAAATATCTCTATGGCATTCTTCAATATTTGGCAGATCCAGTTTTTTTCCTTCTTCATAATCTTGCCAAGAGATGAACTCTAAAATATTTTTATCAATCTCTTCATACTCTAATCTCTGATCAACCACTTTATTGGCTAATGTATCACTTGTTTAAAAATATTGTTTGATCATTAAGATTATTTGACATAATATTTCTTGTTGCTTTTAAAATTGAGTGTTTAATTCAAGTGTTTCTTCGATGAATTCTTCTATCTGAGGATGATTTCTCAGTTTATCCACTTCAATGTGCATTTTATGAATATGTGTATCTTTCTCTGTGATGCTTTCATAGTGTTATAACATCATTTTCTCAAAATTGTTCTGAAACTATACCATCTGCAGCTCTACTTATTATTGTTTTGTCTTTCATGTTCAAGTTTTTGCTCCAACAGGTGAATTATTTCATCTTTATGTTTAAGAAGAAGACTAACCTCTTTTTCCATATCCATTGTAGTTGTTACATAAGCACCTGTAAATTGTGTCAGCCTTGTAAGGTTTTCTCATGGATCAGTGTGGGTGTATTTCCATACTACCTCCATAGATTCATTATGTGGAGGTTCTACTGATGAATCAAATTTTATTTTCTTCTTCTGTCCTCTTAACACACATTTTTGTGGTGTACTATAGAAAATATTTAGAGGGGTATCTCTTCAATTCTTAAAAAAATTTGTGAAGTTGGGTAGGCCAAGATTATTTCGACATATTCTTCTGGATTTGTAACTTGTAAAGTCTATTTAGGGGTCTGCAATCTAGAAGTTCTTTTGATTCCTATCTATGTCTTCTATAGTTGGAGCTTTTTTCTGAATTGTTCCCATTATTTATCTATATCATTGACTATGATAGTATGTGCTTGAACCTTTGTAGAATCAATATCTATTTGTTCCTCTGCCAAGGTCTCTTTGGTCGTTTCTCCATTATTTTTCATTGTATCCTTCTCTAGACCTTCTTTAGGGTTTTCTTCATGATTCTGAGATTGATTTTCAGAAATTTCCAAACCTTGAATTGACATCTCTCTAGATTATTGATCATAATTGTGATCAGAATTTTCCTCAAGGCTTACACTAGGAGTAGGCTCTCTTGTTTCTTCAATTTGCAATAGGTCTTAAGGGACCCTTGTGAGTATTTTACTCCTGTATATATGAAAACAATTGAGGTTGGCTAGGGTTTGATTGATTGATGCCAAATGTAATACCTGTGAGGATGTCTTAGCCTTTTCAAATACATCATCAAATTCATCTTTCTCGTGAATGAACTGTCTGATTTTAACCATAGAAGTAAAGTCTTGGGCGACCTTTTTGGGTTCATATTGTATTCTTGGCATAGTATCCAGATTCAAGCATGCAATATTTTGTATCTCTTTTACTATGTGTCCAAAATAAAATCATGCAAAAGAACCACATTGCACTAGAAAAAATGGGCAGACAAATTTCTTCATGTCTTTTATGGTTTTTGTAAAACCTTCCCCTACTATTTGATATGCAATCTCTCTTGAAAATAAGTTATCAGGAACATAATAAGGAAGCACACGGGGATCTGCAATACTACCAAAAACTTTTATATAATTAAATGTTTCTTCACCAAACCATCATGCCACTGACAAGATGTCTATCTTTGCTTCGTCTGAAAGGATGGAGGATTTTACGTAAAAAATGGTTTTATAGATTGGAAATATAATGCTTTCAAAAATATTATAAATGTGGGGGTGTAATTGCGATTCCCACAAAATATTATGATACACATGGATGGGAGTAGGGTATTTGAAAGCCCAACTCCAACCCATGTTAGGAAATATTGAACGGAAACAAATAGTATCCATTACGTATGCACTCATAAAAAATTGAAGGATAACCTGATTAGAGACAACTCAGTTGTGTCTATACTGTCTAATGTCCATATCCAATTTGTTAGACAAAATATTACTCCAATTCATAATTTGGGCATTAAAAAATGCATCAGTCAATGCAATCCATTCTATCAAAACTTGGTACTTTTGACTTTTCCAAAAAGCCTACACATCATCGCAACTACATAACTATATGGGGATGATAAGGGTGAAATTGGGCACATACTAGTTTTATCCCATTTGAATTTGCTGGAGCTAGACCTTGTTGAGTCTCAAATCTGCATCTTTTCCATACACTTTTCTATACCTTTTTCACTCACCTGAACCTCCCAAGTTGTCAATATCATTGTATATTAATTGCAAAAGGGAATATAACATGGTTTTTAACTATATTTTTGTGTCTGCTGTTTGATTTAGATTTTTTTCACTTAGCTGCGGAATCTTGCCACTTTCCGCAGCTGCTACAACTTTCCGCAGCTATATTGTGAAACGCTATGCTACAGGTGTCTTCATGAGAAATGAGCTGCATGGGGAAGTCAGAAATGATGTGGACATGGTTCGTGTCCTATTGGCTTGAGAAAATCCGTCTAAAGAGGCCGCGGTCAAAGGTGTCCACATGGAAGTCAACCGTAGAGTCTCACGGTGATAGGACTATGTTTCGTGTCACGTGAAGGTTCATATGGCCGTTTCTGAATTGCGGAGGATAAATCAACATCTGTACATGGCTCCTTAGCTGAATTCAAACATCCACTCCTCATAGATTTACTTTTCAATACGGCCATGATCCTAGATCTGTGGACGTAATGGTCTACGTGTTCTCCACCAGCATAAACATTAGGAATCAATTATGTTTCTTTTATTATAAATAACGCGTTTGCATACGCATAGGACGTTAGTCTCGATTAGTCTCTGTTATCTTTTATTAGTCTGCTCTGTAATGTGATTACGTTGCCTTTGTGCCGTAATATCACCTTACTGTTATGACTGTATTTTAATATAAGAAGACTTTGTTTTCAACCGTAATTCGTATTTGAAGATCGTTGCCAAGGCTGGTGTAGAGGGCCCCTGCACTTGCCAAGGTTCTGTGCATTATTGTATAGTTCTTGTTTTATTTCCTTGAAGCTCATTGTGCCATAATCCATTCACATGTTTATACATTGCATCTTTCATAGTATATATGCTTCATTTTTGTTTAGAATATTGCATGCTTTCCATTTTACTTTTGTCTTTCATGTTTTATGTTATTAATCACTGATCAGTGTTCTTGTTTCAGGTTATAGATAGGCAGCCCAGGCATTTGCATAAATTTTTGATTAATGACATGGAATTAGCATTATTCTGCTGCTAATTTGTTTTTCTTAGTTTTTGTTTAATTTCAGTATTGCTTTGTTTAATTCAGTTTTGCTTATTTGCTTTAGTAGTTAAATTTAGATATATTAAACTACTCATAACATCTTCAGTTGCCTCTGAAAGCCACAGCTGGACTGATGGTGAGGGATTGTATCATGAAATGTGTAGTTTTGTATTAGTTTCCTTTCTGCAAAATTAGATATATTAAACTGCTCATAACATCTTCAGTTGCCTCCGAAAGCAACAGCTGGACTGATGGCGAGGGATTGTATTATGAAATGTGTAGTTTGGTATTAGTTTCCTTTCTGCAAAATTAGATATATTAAACTGCTCATAACATCTTCAGTTGCCTCCGAAAGCCACAGCTGGACTGATGGTGAGGGATTGTATTATGAAATGTGTAGTTTGGTATTAGTTTCATTTCTGCAAATTTAGATATATTAAATTGTTCATGACATCTTCAGTTACCTCCGAAATCCACAGCTGGACTGATGGTGAGGGATTGAATTATGAATGTATGATTTGATATTAGTTTACTTTCTGCAAGTTAGATATCAGTTACTCAAGTTGTTTATGGTTACTTCCGAAAATCATAGCTGGACTAATGATGAGGGATCAGAAGATAAATTGATGTAATCTGATTTAGATTTACTTTGTTGCAATTTTGAATTTCCTTAAGCACAGTTTCTTTTGTGTTTAGATAGCAGCAAGAATAGTTTGGTTTTCATGCTCAATAGTTCACTGTTTTGATTTATTAGACTAGCAGCACCTTTTCATTTCAGCAGCGCATTTTCATTTCCTTCAAGTTTTGTCATTTTAAATTTCAAATTCCTTTTTAAGTTTCAAGTTGGTAAATCATTATAGAGGATATCATTTCCTTGAACAAACATAACCATACTTTCTTTTATTTTAGAATTTCCATCTCACCTTAGAAAACCAAAAACGACAAAAAGTTAAGAAATAGGTTATCTTGCACATATAGTGCGGCGCACTTCATCAGCTTACGAATCCTGGATTGACAAATTAAATGTAGCAATTTAGGACACACTAAATTGACCAAACAAACCTCCAGGTCTGCATGACATCTATTGGGTCCACATTTTATTTTTTGAACTGCTCAATGAAAGCTATATCATAGGGCTTCTGAGGATTTGGAAGATGGTACATTCTACACAAATTGTCTGAGGTAAATGAACCCATGACTTCCTGTCTTAAATTCCTGAATGTCTTTTTTGAGATATCTACATTTTCAATAATCTGCTTAAGCATATCTATGTATGGCAGGATTTTGGGCCTTGCAGCTATCTTGTGCAGGAAAGGAAATGCTGCTTCAAAACTTATGCATGGTGGTTAAAAATTTATTAACAGCTTCAACTTGACCATTAGCCTGCGGGTAATATGGAGTAGATTTATCATGGCGTAGGCCAAGTTGATTGGAAAGTTTGGTCATCATTGTATTTCGAAAATGAATCCTATGGTCTGTGATAATACTTTGTGGTACTCTGAAATGAGCAATCACATGATTGAATACGAACGTAGCTACAACTTTTCCATCTGCCAAGAATGTAGGCATCACCTCAGCCCATTTGGTAACGTAATCTACAATGAGAGTAATATACCCATGCCCCTTGGCCGAGTGAGGGTTACATGTAATACAAAAAATTGCCCATTTCGCAAAAGTACCAACAACAGTGATTGGGTGAAGAGGAGCTAGAGGCACACACATATTTCGATCAAATATTTGGAAATTGTGGCATTTTCGGACTGCGATAATATAATATTTGAACAATGACAGCCAAAAATAGCCAACACGCAATACCTTTTGGGTTGTGGCATACCCAGACATATGACCACCACATGCTCTAGGGTGGTAGCCATTCAAAACCCTTTCAACCTCTTCGTGAGTTATACAACGTTGAAAAACAAAATCTGCACCACGACGATAAAGTGTGTCTCCAACAATATTGTATTGTAGAGATTGATAATGGATTCTCAGTCAACTTGAACGTGAAAGCTCAAGGCGAAAGGTTTAGGTTTGAAGATAAATGATGATATTTCCATACCATGGATCTAATGTATTGATAAGAAATAGAGGTTCATCTGCAATGGGATGCTCTAACATAGTTTTCGTCTCAGTATTGGGAAAGTCACACATAAGTTTTGCAAACACCAGTGATTTATTTGATTTTGATTTCTCGAATTCCAAATCAAAATCTTGTAGGATGACAATCCATTTAGAGTATTTTCCGCTGAGTAATAGTTTTTTCAAAATATACATCATCGTGTTGCAATTAGAAATCACAATTGTCTTTCATAACAATATGTAGTGATGAAATATTTGGACAGCTTGAACTGTTGCCAAGGCTAATTTATCCACATGTGAATATTTAATTTTGGTCAGATTTAGATTCCGACTTAGATAGTAAATCACATGTTCATTGTGAAATTAATCCTCTTGAACTAGAACCATTCCAATGGTGGAGTCAGAGGCTGCTAGGTATAAAAAGTAATCGTGGTTGTAATTGGGTGGATGCAATAATGGTGCATGGGTTAACGGATGTTTTAGAGAATCAAAAGATCGATCAACAATATCATCCCAAATAAAAATAACATTCTCTTTCAACAACTAGGTAAAACCTTTTGTTAACCCAGCATAGTTCGAGATAAATCTACACAGAAAGTTTTCTTTCCCTTGCAAAATTTGGAGTTGTTGAAGTGTGGAAAGAGGACGTAAATTTATGATGGCCTCAACCTTCGAGGGATTGACACGAATGTTGGCTTTATAAATAACGAATCCCAATAATTGTCTTGATTTCACAAAAAAAACAAATTTGTGTGGATTCAAATGAATATTGTAATGCATATGTCTCATAAAAATTGCTCGTAAATGAGTAGGATGATCTGCCCTATGTAATGAGTGAGAAGGTAAATCATCCAGATAAGGCTGCACAATATGTTTGATTTCATGAAAATCGTAAGACATTGCCCTTTGAAAAGTTTCACCAGCATTATTTAATCCGAAAGATAGTTTACAATAAGCAAATGTTCCCCAAGGAAATATGAATGTTGTGTTTGGTTGATCAGCAGGGAGTATGTTTATTTTATTATATTCGGAAAATCCATCCATAAATGAAAAAATTTCATTTCCAGCACAATCATAAATAATTTGGTCGATATAGGGGGTAGGATAATTATCTTTTGGACATGCTTTATTAATATCCCTATAATCGACACATACTCGTATAGTCCCTTATTTATTGGTAACGGGAAATATGTTAGATACCCAATATGCTAATGGGATTGGATAAATAAATCCTGCTCGTAGTAGTTTTTCAACTTCAGCTTTAATAGTAGTATATTTTCGCACATGAATTAGAATTAATCTTTGTCTAATAGGCTTTCATCTGGGTATGTCTTTATTTCGTGAACGAAAAATATTTGGATCAATCACTAGGATCTCTTTGTAGGACCAAGCAAATATGTCTCAGAATTCTTGAAATAGGGCTTTATATGTATTAATTTAATCAATCATACAAGAATCACCTATATGAATATTTTCAACAACTCTAGGTTTAATTGATATGTCAATAGGAACAGTTGTAGAAATTTTTTCCAAATTAATCTCAGAATCTGAATTTGTAATCGATATTGGATTTTGTGGTTCCTTGACATAATCAATTATAAAAATAGATGAAAATTAATTTTCAAAATTATCAAGTTTAGGTAAAAATGAAGATCTCTGATGTAGATCATTCCAGGGTAATTCATCCATAGTTAAAAATTCTCGAATAATTTCATCAGTATGAAACACTTATTGAAAAGGATTGGAAATAAATGTCAAGGCTCAGCTTGATAGTGAAGAAGATTCTTGAGTGATCACATTCATTGGATCAGGATTATTTGAAAGTGTGTTATAAAATGATTATACGGCTGCATATGCCATCTCAAAAGGACTCAATGACATCTCGCTATTGAAAGAATCCATTTCTGACTCTGAAGGCACTACCCAAGTGTCATCGAATGGTATATTTCTTGATGAAATCATATTGATGTTAGCAATGGTACGCTTTACATTCAGTGGAGGAATAGAAAAAGTTAACATCAAAGTGGAGTCCTTTACTAAACCTACACCAACATCCTCATAGGGGATAGTCAATTTTCCAACATGTTGGATACTATTTGTAGAAGCTGGGTCGGATGAATAATATGAAAACTGATCGATTTTCACAATATTTCCTTTATGAGGAAACATGATTAACTAAAATACGGATGAAAGGACAAATGTCATGGCATAATAACAACTTTGACCTAGAAGAAGGTTGTAATCTAGAGGGGCATCAACAACTTCCACATATAGATTAACAGTTTTTTGTTCTACTTCTATAGGTAGATCCTGGAGTATTCCAAATGGATTGAATCCTCTTCCATAAAAAGCTTTAAGGATTTTCGGATATTGGTTGAGTGTCAGAGAACCAAGAGTTTTCCAATAATTTAATGACATTATGCACGTTGATATCCCCTCATTAATTACAGTACGAAAAACTCGTCTGTTTTTTACTAATAACAGAATCTTAAAAGCCATCTGATGAGGGAATCTTGGTGCAAAATTTTCTAAATCGAAGACCATTAGGTTAGAATCCTGAGGATATATAGCTCCAATAGCTGATAAAAGTAATTTAATTTGTGCTGGACATGATTGTAGGACATCTAAGGCTGACATTTCAGAAGGGGAAATCACTAAGACCTCAACAATGTTGTAGTTCTGAGCAGCTCTCGCATGTGGATTGAAAGATTATTTTTGAAGAACACCTTTAGCAGGTTGTTTAATTACTATATCAAGATTAGTTTTCTCGATATGAAGCGGATCAAAAACTGAAGGAGATGTAGCTGCTGTCAAATTATAATTTTCTACCTCTTTACCAGTAACAAGATTTTTACTTCCATAGTCTTGCGATCGCATCGCAACCATAACCTTAGACATCATTAAAATATCTACCAATGAATTTGAATAAGATCCTACCATTTTTCTATCTTGAGTAAGAAAAGGATCCTTCAAGACAATGGGTGTGGGTGAACCTTTGACGAATTTAGAGACCTTAGACTGATGCAGGCACTCTTTAGTAAAGTGATCCTCATCACGGATAAGACAAGGATAACGAGGTTTTCGTTTATCATCAGTGGTTCATTGTTTTCAATTTTTTCTTTTGGAGATGTAGTCTATTTTCTTTTATTCTTACCTTTCTTCTTATTACCAGTTTTAGATCTAGTAGTAGATGAATTGACAGATTGAAAAGTATTTTTATTTTTTTATTGGCGATCAACATTGTATAGAGTTGGCGATTTTAGGCCTATATTTAAGACATTTGGATATATTTTTAAGCCATTTGGGCACCTTGAAAGAGATCTTCTCTACTTATGTTTGCAATTTTGGTGTTGGGATGATACTATTTCAACGAAAATGTTGTCCATTTCTTCAAACAAGAGATCCACGAGTAGCATTAGGGAATTTAATGGAATTTATTGAAATTTCGAAATAATACATATCTACAATTATATTTTTGAAATTGGCATTTTAATGTTTAATGTGTACTAAAATTGAATTTAGAATCAAATTTCTATGTTTATATATATATATATATATATATATATATATATATATATATATATATATATATATTTTAAATTTTGGTAAATAATTAATAAAATATAAATTTGAATTATTAAATACTTACAATTGTAATATAAAAAAGAAAGTTTTTTCAAAATAAAATTCAAAATGCCAAATTTATTTATTCATTCAAATTTCAATTGAACTTAACAAAAATTACAACTCAGTCTATTATTATATAACCAAATTCTAATATTCTTTAAAAAAACTTTCCTAATTAGTTATTAATATTAAGACAAAATTTTTAATAATAATTATTACACATACACAACACAAACTCAGATATTTTCATTTATTTTTAAAAATTGTAGATGTGGCATAGGGGGTACAATAGATAAGTTTGCAAACAAGAACAACTATCTAGCATTTTTTAGTTGACATATTAAAGCTTGAGAGCTAGGCTTGTTGGGGAAGAAAAAATTACAAAGTGATTTAAAATATGAGACAAAAAAGTCATTAGAATTAGGGTAAATTGAGAAGTTCACCTCTCAAATTTAGATCTTGCGAAAGGAAGTGTGTTCATGGAAAATTACTTGTCTTTTTTTTTTGTCAAGTTTTATGTGATCCTCCAGGATTGACCTATGGCTTGAGGAGCCACAAACTAGGGGCATATAAGCCATCGAAGTCACCTGAGGATGACACCTGGCTTGGGCCACACCATCCCTAAGCTCACTATATTGTTTTAGTATTTATCCTCCCCTTTTTACAGGAAACAACCACCCCACTTGATGTTTGATTCTAGGTCGCCTTGCTAACGAGGCACATCCTCAACCAATTGTGCTAGTGGCACTTGACCATGGAAAATTACATGTCATGTAAAGGAGTTGAGTGGTTTAGAAATAATATAGGATTATTCTTATAGATTTCAAGCAGTTGTAGGATAGAAGGGGATCCTCTAAGATGTCTAATTGATGTTTTATGTGCAAATTTCCTATTAGCCACAACTCCCTTCATGAATGTTTACATCTTCAACTTCTTCTAGATCAGGAATTTTCTACATAAACAATTCCAACTCAAAGTGGAATTTGTGGATGAGGTTAACATGAGAGCATAGTTGAGAATGATCTTGTCGTACCTTATTGTAAACCCATCATGGAGGGTGCTGGGATGTGGAACTGGTGTCCTTTTTCATCCATTTTCCCATCATTTATTTACATTTTTGACTCTCAAGACCATACTTTATTATTGTAATAGCCACTATCAACCTAATCATGTCTCTATATTTAGTGCCAAAATATATAATTACTGTTGGAGGAGCACAATTTACCTTTTAAATGATATAATACCTTTTCAAAAAGTATATGATTCATCATAGAGTCATTTCATCTTACCATCCATAGGGGAATCGGAAATTAGAGAGAAAAAATAAGGTACTTGAAGCTATTATCACAAACATTGTGGTTGGTGATCGGAGAGATTGAGTTGAGATACTCCCTAAATTATTATGGGATTATAGGACTAGTTTGAGAAATACTACATGATTTAATACTTATAAATTGGTATTCGGTATGAATCCTATATTTCCTATTGAATTTGAAATCAAAACAATTATAACTTCCTTTAAAGTAGATTTAAACTTTACTATAGCTCAGAGACATGGACTGGAACAACTAAATGAGTTACATGAGAAACAATTGGATGCTATGAAACACCCTTATACCGTTCCACAATAGTGTGCCAAGTTTCTTTTCATGTTTATTAAGAATAAGTTGTTTTATATAGGTGATTTGGCCTTATTATATGATTCAATATTTAAATATTTCAAGGGAAAGTTGTGCATGAGGTGGCTAGGTCCTTAGGAGGTAGAAGTAGTATTTGAAAATGGGATTGTAAAATTGATAACCATTTATGGTTCCTAAACATATTCTCTTTCCAATATATTTTTTCTTAGGTTGTACCATAAACCTACCTATAGGGATTTCTTTGTTAACATTGTCTCAACTACAAATTCCAACGTTGAAGTTGTTCGGTTTGTGAAACTTTTCTTGTGCCACCAAGAACTTAGTTTAGTTAAAAAAATAAAAGGAATATCTAGAAAAAATATAACAAATAAATAATAATAAAATTTTAGATAAGTGTGAAAACAACTTTCAATTTTGCAATTCTATTGAACACACAAAATAGTAGCAACTGAGGGTAGGGAGGGAATAGTTATAATATGACCCATGGTATGTTCCAAATGATGAAATGATGAAAAAATTTCCCTTCATGATGGCTCAAATTATTACTTTGTTATGTTTATATACAAATAAAACAATGATCAGTTATAATATAAAAAATAATCATGTACTACACTTCCCTCACCACAAAGCAAAGGAGATGGATAAAACTTGATGACAATCAATTTTACTCAGTAAATTGAGTGACTTTTGAGATTCCAACAACTCATATAATGAATGATTCAAGTTTTAAGAGGAATGCTATGACCATATTCCCTCTATTTATGTATTAATTCTTTGCAATTTTGGTTTTGTCATCTCTGCATATGTTCTCATAATTTTATTATGTTTTTCAAGATGGCCCATCAAGACAAGAGTTTTTCTGTTAATTCATATAATGTGTAGACCTTTGATGTTTGAAGAACACCAGAAAGTTTAAGAAATTGATATTCTATGTCTTTGGTTGCTTATCCTATGTTTTTAGGGTTTAATGGCAGCTTTGGAATAGTAATACGAAAGGGGAAACAAAACGTGATAGGATTTAGATTATTAAAATTGGGAACCTTTCTCAATGGACACAACATATTTAAAATTGGCAGTGAAAAAATGTATTCATTGTAATACATCCCCACTTAAGATGATTTCACCTATTAGCCTACTGATAAGTGAAATATGAGTTTTGTTTGTTTGATAAACTTGGAACAAATTTATCTTTTACTAATTATAAAACACCTATCATATAACTATTGTTTTTACACGATCCCAACATCTAGGATAAAATATTAAATTTCTGATGCTACCAAACCAAGAATCACAATGAAACTAATTTTTATAGTGGAATATAAAAAACATTAAATATACTAGCACACACAATATAGAAAACATTTTACACAATTGTGTACAGCAACCTAGCCTAGTTATATTAATTAAACTGAATAATACAAAATTCTAGGGTTTTTTTACTAGGTATAATGGCCCTCATACATCCACTGATACAAGGATACAAAATTAGGGCTTGTTGTGAGTCCATCAACAACCAATGTACCCTCAACAATATACTCTCACAATGTGATTGATGTAGCACACTCTCCCAACTCCTCTAGATCATACCCAATACCTTCCCTGTCCTTCGGCTCTCAATTTGTAGCACCTGCTTCTATCAATGCTCCAAGTCCATCTGGCCACTAATTATTGGTTGTCCATTTTTCTCACTAGTTGTGTCTTATTCCATTAAGGGAATAACACATCGAGACTCTTGTCGATTTTTTCACAACTTCAATTGGAATAAATCACAACTACACACTATTGCTATTCAACTTCTTAGGGACTTCAACCCACAATAATATTCCAGTGTTGCTCAAATGAAGACTAACATAGGGCACAAAAGGCTTCCACCTATCACTACAAGATATCCTTTTGCCACAATAAGCAAAGGCTAGGAGGACTACCCAAATTCTATTGTAGGTGTCCTTCTCTATACACAAGTCTTGGGCTACTCAAAATGTCTCCTAGATGATTAAACCCTTGATATATTCTTCTGCCACTCTAGAAACTACTTTTTTCCATCAAATTGATACACATCAAGCTCAAAATTGGACACTATCACATTGTCCTCAAACAAACTATATATTTCCAATCCATTTTCCGCTTTTGGTCGACTCTCACGATTCCCTTCAACAGACCATCAGTGAACAATCCTTGATGTAGCATCTTCTCCTTTTTAGGGCATCCAACGACCTTGGAAACCCTTCCTCTTGGCTTCTAAAATACTTCCAAAATTTATTCTCTTAGGACACCATATAATAGCATCAATTCAACCATAACACATCAATATAATACATACCTATCCCTGCACAACTTTTGCGTCACCCTACTAAAATCTACTACACATGTTTCCTGCACTCGATCTTCCTGAATTCGCGCTTCACGCACTCACGCTAATTATGATCACGCTTCCCGCACTCATGTTGACTACACTCGTGTTTCTTGGACTCACACTGCATGTACTCTCGCTTCCCGCACTCATTCTATCTGCAATCACATTGCCCACACTAGTGCTACCATTCTGGATGGGTATATTATGAACGATACTTCTTGTTTGATTTAGAGGGTTCTCCTCCACTTTATATTTATACACAACAAAAGGGCTCCATAAAATCAAATTTGTGGGATTTACAACTTGTCACAAGGTCTCTAAACACCTAGTCGGCCTTGACCAAACACACACATTAACTTCGAAAATTAATATCTCGACAAGGATAACTCATATTTCAATGAGTTTTGATTTTTTAGTTCATTTCGGCATCCTGTACCATCTCCATCCATCACATGTCCAATTATCTCCATGGTTTTGGATCAAACATCGATCGATCCAAAGCCCAAAACTTAGGTTCCAAGCCCACAAAATTCTTTTGTATGTAAATTCTCCACAACCCTCAATCCTATGGTTTGTAGTACATCCCAAACTACAAATCTCAACAATAGTAGGAAAAAAAAACCACTACAATAGAAATACATGCTACAAATAATAATTAAGCACCAAAAATTCACTTATTTCTATCACTAATCATATGGAAATATTAAATAATGCACTAACTTAGTAAGAGTCATATCACCATGGAAATATTAAACAAACATGTCGAAAAACCCTAAATATCAACCCTGATTTATTCCTTGTGCAAAGAGATAAATTAGTGTTGTTACTCTAAAGAATAAAGAACCCTTCATGTGGGATTTTAAACACCTGAAGGTTATCCACACTACTTTGTTTACTCATCACATATGTTTTAATGAAGGATCCCATCATGTATGATAACCTCAAAAAAGGATGAACCCAACATTAAAAGTAATTGTCAATGAAGATCTTTAGAATGTTTAGAGGCAAATTTCATCTATTCTACTTATGAAAGTTAGTGGGTATCTCCAGCTTTATTATTCCCAAGAAAATTGGAAACTGGAGATTTTTTTTGGATTATAGGGAGTTGAACAAAGCCACTAAAAGGGACCATTTCCCATTACCTTTTATTGATTAGGTCTTAAGCACTCTTTATAATAAGAAATTATTTTATTTCATGGATTTATTTCATGGTTGTTTTTACCAAAGTAGATAAAGCTATGAAGGATAGTTTTGTTTCAATTTTTATGTCTATATTGACTCATGTTACAAATTAACTTCCTATTGAATTGTTATGAAACACTTCTTCATCCTTATTCCTTTCATCCCTTGCATCGGTTATCCAATCTGGTTGGATAATAGAAATGGCACAAAGCAATGTTTCCACCTCTTCATCCTTTCTTGAGAGTGCATCTGCAACAAAATTTAGCTTCCCTTTTTTGTAGATGATTTCAAAGTCATAACCCAACATCTTTGTGACCCATTTTTGTTTCTCTTATGAAGATAGAATTTGTTCCAAAAAGTGTTTAAGACTATCATGACTAATTTTTACCTTGAAGTGTCTTCCCATTAGGTAAGGTCGCCATTTCTTTAGTGCCTGTAGTATTGCCAACATTTCCTTCTCATAAATAGCATTTTGTAAATACTTTCCTTTGATTGGAAGACTTTCAAAAGGAATGGGGCTTCCTTATTGCATTAAAACAACACCAATTCCATTTCCTGAGGCATCACACTCCACAACAAAGGCTTTTGTGAAGTTTGGCATACCTAATATTGGTGCTAGGCACATTGCCTCTTTAATATTTTCAAAGGCCTTAGTTGCTTCAGGAGTCCATGAGGCCACAATGTAATCCTAGTCGACCTAACAATAATAATGTAAGGGCACAATAATAACAATAAGGGGGTTACACTAGCAACAATAAGGGACTATACTAGTAATATAGGGACCTATCATGCTCCTCTCCTTCAAAAAAGTATTGTCCTCAACACTTGAGTAGCTTCAGGTGCTTATGTATAAAATTATCATCCTCCCACATAGAATCTTCAGTGGGTAAGTTATTCCATTTGATGAGATACTTTGAAATTGATCGATTCGTAGTTGTCGAGTTGTTGTTTCCGTGACTTCTTTAGGTTCCAATATGGTTTTTCCTTCCTCATCAAGTTCTGGAAATATTGTTTGAAATAGAATTTTGTCCCCTATAAACTTCTTTAAGCATGAAACATGGAAAACTGGATGCACTCATGAAGCAGTAGCAAGCTCCAATTTGTATGCCATAGTACCAATCTTTTGCAACACCTTGTAAGGACCATAGTACTTTGGCGCTAATTTATTATTCTTAGCTTGCTTGAGGGACATCTTTTTGTGTGGTTGTATCCATAAAAATACCCAGTCTTGTACATCAAAACTTCTCTCGCTGCAATTTTGAATTGGCTATTGTTTCATTCAATTTTGTGTCAAATTTAGGTTATCCTTTAAGAGTTGGAGAACTTCTTGTTGATGCTCGATGTGATCTTCCACTGCTTTAACCCTAGGTTTTCCCTTAAAGAAGATGTGATGGACAGTGGATGATATCCATAAAGTGCCATAAATGTGGTCATTGTTGCTGTAGTATAGAAGGAAGTGGTATACCATCATTCAGCGAGAGGTAACCACTTGACCCATTGTGCTTGCTTATCAGATACAAATCAACGAATATATCCTTCCAAACATTTATTCACTATCTCAGTTTGACCATCGGATTGAGGATGATAATATGAGTTATTTTCTAGTTGAGTACCCAAACAAGAAAACAATTTCGTCCAAAAATTTCCCATAAAATGGGATCTCTGTCACTTACAATAATCTTCAGGTTTCCATGTAGATTTTGAATTTTTTCCATAAATGTAGTTGCAATTGTACTTGCTTTAAATGGATGAGATAATGCACATAAGTGTGCATACTTGGTAAGTCTATCAACTACCACCTTGATGACACTCTTTCCTTTGGACATAGGTAAACCTTCTATAAAATCCATTGAAATATCCTCCCAATGCTAACTTCGATTGGATAAAGGTTGTAGAAGACCTGGGGTCTTAACTGTCTCAACTTTATTTTTCTGGAAAACCAAATATTCCACCACAAACTTTTGAATATCTGATTTAAGGCCATCCAAAAAAAAAAAAATTCTTCACCATGTCGTAAGTTTTTAAAAATCCTAAGTGTCCTCCTAAAGGAGAAGTGTGTAATTCCAAAAGAATATTTTGTTTTAGTTGGGAATTATTGCAAATATATAAGAGATCTTTGTACCATAAGGAATCATTTTTCCAACTAAATGTATCATGTGTACTAGGATCTTGCGGAAAATTTGGAATGAGTGTCCACACTTCTTCTTCCTTCTTCCATTCATCCATTGCTTCGGTTATCCAATTTGGTTGGATAATAGAAATGGAAAAAAGAAATTCTTACATCTCTTCATCCTTTCTTGAGTGTCCATATGCAACAACATTTAGCTTCCATTTTTTGTAGATGATTTCAAAGTCATAACCCAACATATTTGTGACCCATTTTTGCTGCTCTTCTGAAGATAGTCTTTGTTCCAAAATGTGTTTAATCCTATCATGATCAATTTTTACCTTGAAGTGTCTTCCCATTATGTAAGGTTCCCATTTATTTAGTGGATGTAGTATTGCCAAAATTTCCTTCTCATAAATAGCGTTTTGTAAATACTTTCCTTTGATTGGAAAACTTTCAAAAGCAATAGGTCTTCCTGCTTGCATTAAAACAACACCAATTCAATTCCTGAGGCATCACATTCCACAATAAAGGTTTTTGTGAAGTCTGGCATAGCTAATAATGGTGCTAGAAAAATTTCCTCTTTAAGATGTTCAAAGGCCTTAGTTGCTTTAGGAGCCCATGAAAATGCATATTTCTTCAATAATGTTGTTAGAGATGCTGCTATTCTCCCATAATTCTTAAGAAATTGTGATAATACCCTGTTAACATGAGAAATCCATGCAATTGATTTATGGTTGTGGGGACATTCCATTCCTTAATGGCTTTAATTTTGTTAGGGTCTAGTTTAACACCCTCGTGAGATAGAATATGACCTAAATATTCCACCTCTTGTACTCCAAAGAAACATTTTGATGTTTTTGCACATAATTGTTTCTCCTCCAGTAGTTTTACCACCCTGTCAACATGTTGAACATTGAAAAATACTAGCACAAATTTTGTAAGGAAGGGTTTGAAAATGGAATTCATCAACCCTTGAAATGTAGAAGGTGCATTGGTAAGGCCAAAAGGCATGACCAAAAATTCATAATGAACCTCGTGAGTTCGAAAATTTGTTTTTGGAATATCTTTAGTCTTCATTCTAATTTGATGTTATCCTAAATGAAGTTCCAACTTAGTAAAATAAATTGCTCCATGTAATTCATCCAATAATTAGTTAATCACAGGAATGGGAAATTTATCTTTAATAGTGATTTTATTGAGCTCCCTATAATCCAGAGACATGTGCCATAATCCATCCTTCTTGTGCACCAATACTATTGGAGTAGAGAAGCAACTTTGACTAGGTTGAATTATACCAGCCTCTAACATTTCTGCAATCATACATTCAATTTTTCTCTTTTGGAGATAAGGATATCTGTAAGGCTTGATGTTCGAAGGAACACTCCCTGGAATCAAATGAGTAGCATGATCATGATCAGGAATAGGTGGGAGTACTTTGGGAGTTTCAAAAACCTTGGAATGATTGTCTAAGACTTTTTGTAGATCTCGAGAAACAGATGATTTTGATGTTGGAACTTCTAGTGAGAATAATTGTGCAATTACACCTTTTTTTTATTTCTTCAGAAGATTTTTCATGACATTAGAGGTTATTATCTTTCTTGGCTTCCCTGCGATACCCCATAGTTCGATTTCCTTTCCCTCCGAAAAAAATTTCAAGAAACATTCTTGAAAATTAAAAGCTATCATCCCCAAAGATTATAACCATTTTACTCCTAGTACAACATGAGAACCTCCCATTGGAATGGAAAGCATTGGAATATTCAATACATATTCCCCCACGTCTAGCTTGATATTATGGAATTTTCCAGAGCAATTTAGAGTTCCTCCATTTGAAACCATCACTCGACATTTTGGTGCTGGGTATAGGAATCAATTCAATTCCTTGGCTACCTTACAATGAATAAAATTATGGGTACTACCTAAATCAATCAACAATATTACCCTTTTACTCCTGATGTGTCCTTCTATCTTGAGAGATTGAGGAGAGGTAATTCCTGCCAATGCATTACACGATATGGCCGAGTAATTTATTTTTCTTCTAGGGTTGGTTCCTGGTGTATATCCTCTTCTTTTGAAGTTTCTTGTTCATTTTATTCTTCCTCTTCACAATCTATGTAAAATAATATCTTCTTATCACACTTATTACCTTTAGTGTATTTTCTATCACAACTATAGCAAAGCACTTTTGCTCTTTTTTCTTCCAATTGTTGTGGTGTCAACCCTGTAGGTTGTGGAAGTCTAGTAGTAGCAACACTTCCATCTTTATAGATGTGAGTGGTAGGCTTCCTTGTCGCCATAATTTTACATTCAATTTTTCTTGCCAACCTAAATGCCTTCTCTAATGAATCGGGTTCCCAAACACGAACTTCATGTTGGATGTTATCCTTTAAAGTCCCTATGAAGACATCAATCCTGTGTTCCTTTGGAATATCATTTACCCTTATATTCAGTTTTTGGAAGTCTTAAATGTGCTCCCCCACTGAACCCTTTTGTTTGAGATTAATCAATTGGCTAAAGAAGGTGTTGCTCTTCGTATCTTCATAATGTGCTATCATTTCCTCCATAAAAATTGATCAAGTGACAATTTTTTTAGGAGAGCATAGCCATCGATAACATACAAATGTATTAGGTTCTAAATGTAAAGTTGCAATGCGTACCTTTTGTGTATTTTGCAGATTATTAAGATCAAAAAATTTCTCCAATTTTAGTATCCATGTTACGGGATCCTTTCCATCAAACTTCGTCATATCCATCTTTGGAATATTTTGTTTCTTCCATCCAGCATTAGAGTTTATGAAATCATGATTAAAATTTATTTTGTTCTCATCATGAGTTTCCTCTACTATCTTTTCTCCATTTGGAAACATTTCTTGTATCAACTTTTTCAAACCTTCCATGCATGCTTTTAGAACATTCTTCATGGTTTCCATGTTTTCTTTCATTTTTTCTTTCATATCATCCATCTTAGCTTCCATGCCAACTTCCATGCCATTCATCTTAGCTTCCATGCCTTTCTTGAAACCATCCATCTTCGCTTCCAGACCTTTCTTCAAAACTTCCATTTCATTTTTTGTTTCTCTTTGCGAGACCGAAATTTGGTGCACTTTCTCTTGTAATTTTGATAGATCATGTTGCAATTCTTCATTTTCATGAGTCATAGTAGATTACTCTGAGGGCTTAATGGGTGTTGAATTATTTTTAGGAGGCATTTTATAACCCAATACTGATAACTATGCTCAATAGGCCTTTGGAATCACTTAAAATAAATTTTTGAAACAAGGCTTATGCAATTTGAAAAAAAAATACACAAAGTTTTCTTCATTTTGAGGAGCTCAATATTGAAACTGAATTATCTTTGTGATTTTGGATCTTCAATATTTGAAATTTGACACATTATGAGGATAAAAATAGTAACACCTTCTTTAGCCAATTGATAAATCTCAAACAAAATGGTTTAGTGGTGGAGCACATTGAGGACTTCTAAAAATTGAATATAAGGGTAACTGATATTCTAGAAGAACACATTATTGATGTCTTCATAGTGACTTTAAAGAATAACATCCAACATGAAGTTCGTGTTTGGGAACCTAATTCATTGGACAATGAATTCATGTTGGAAAGAAAAATTGAATGTAAAACTATGGCAACAAGAAATCCATCACTCACATCTATAAAGATGGAAGTCTTGCTACTCCTAGAATTCCACAACCTACAAGGTTGGCACCACAAAAATTGGAAGAAAAGAGAGTAAAAGGGCTTTGCTACAGTTGTGATAACAAATGCAGTAAAGTTCGTAAGTGTGCTAAGAAGAAATTATTCTACATAGATTGTGAAGAGGAGGACGAAAATGATTAAGAAACTTCAAAAGAAGAGGATATACACTAGAAACCAACCCTAGATGAAGAAGAAATGAGTCTGACCACATCGTGTAATGGTTGGGCAGGAATTACCACTCAAACTCTCAATATAGAAGGACATATCAGGAAGAAAAAGATAATAGTGTTCATTGATTTAGGTAGTACCCATAATTTTATTCATTGTAAGGTAGCCAAGGAATTTAATTTCTTCCTATACTGAACACCAGAATGTAAAGTGATGGTTACAAATGGAGGAACTATAAATTGCTCTTGAAAATGCCATAATATCAAGCTAACCATGGGGGAATATGTATTGAATAGTTAAATGCTTTCCATTCCAATGGGAGGTGTTTATTTTGTACTCGGAGTACAATGGTTGAAATATTTGGGGATGGTAGCTTTTAATTTTCAAGAACTTTTCTTGATTTTTCTATTTTATATTTTTTTATTCTTTTTATTTTTTAATTTTTTATTTTCGAAGGAAAGAAAATATAATTATGGGGTATCGAATGGAAGTCGGGAAAGATAAGAAGCTTTAATTTCATGATAAATCTTCTGAATAATTAACAATGAGGCATAATTGCACAATTATGCTCACTAGAAGTTCCAACATCAAAATCGTCTATTTCTCCAGATCTCCAAAAAGTCTTGGAAAATAATGCCAAGGTGTTTGAAAGTCTCAAAGGAATCCCACTTAATTGTGATCATGATCATGCTATTCATTTTATTCCAGGGAGTGTTCTTACAAACATCAGGACTTACAGACATTCTTATGTCCAAAAGTGCGAAAGTGAACGTATGATTTCAGAAATGTTAGAGCCTGGTATAATTCAACCCAGTCAAAGTTATTTCTCTGCTCCAATGCTATTGGTGCACAATAAGTATGGATAATGGCACATGTGTTTTGGTTATAGGGAGCTCAATAAGCTCACTATTAAATATAAATTTCCAAATCCTGTGATTTATTAATTATTGGATGAATTACAAGGCGCAATTTATTTCACCAAGTTGGATCTTCATTTAGGATATCATGAAATTATAATGAATACTAAAGATATTCCAAAAACAACATTTCAAACTCGTGAGAGTCATTATGAATTTTTGGTCATGCCTTTTGGCCTTACCAATGCACCTTCTAAATTTCAAGGGTTGATGAATTCCATTTTGAAACCCTTCCTTAGAAAATTTGTGCTTCTATTTTTTGATGACATACTAATCTACAACATGTCTTGGAAGGATCATGTTCAACATGTTGACACGGGTGCTCAAAATATTGCAGGATAAACAATTATATGCAAAAACATCCAAAGGTTTGTTTGGAGTACAAGAGGTGGGATATATGGGTGATATTGTATCTCACAAGGGTGATAAGGTAGAACATAAAAAAATTAAATGCATTAAGGAATGGAAATTCCGCACAACCATAAATAATTTGTGAGGATTTCTTGGGTTAACAAGGTATTATTCCAAGTTTGATAAGAATTATGAGAGAATAGTAGCACCTCTAACAACATTATTGAAGGAAGATGCATTTTCATGGACGCCTGAAGAAGCTAAGGCCTTTGAACATCTTAAAGAGGCAATGTGCTTAGCACTGGTCTTAGCTACACCAAACTTCACAAAAGCCTTTATTGTGGAATGTGATGCCTCAGGAAATGGAATTGGTGTTTTTTTAATGGAATAAGGAAGACCCATTGCTTTTGAAAATTTTCCAATCAAAGGAAAGTATTTACGAAGAGTTATTTATGAGAAGGAAATGTTGGCAATACTACATGCACTAAATAAATGGTGACCTTATATAATGGGAAGGCACTTCAAGGTAAAAAATGATCATGATAGTCTTAAACACTTTTTGGAACAAAGACTATCTTCAGAAAAGTAGCAAAAATGCGTCACAAAGATGTTGGGTTATGACTTTGAAATCATATACAAAAAAGGGAAGCTAAATGTTCTTATAGATGCACTTTGAAGAAAGGATGAAGAGGTGGAAGCATTGCTTTATGCAATTTATATTATTAAACTAGATTGGATAATTGAAGCAAGGAATGAATGGAAGAAAGACTAAGACGTGTGGACACTCATTCAAAAATTGAAGCAAGATCCTAGTACCTATGATACATTTAGTTGGAAAAATGACTACTTATGGTACAAAGATCACTTATATCTTTGTAAGAATTCCCAACTGGAAAAAATATTCTTTTGGAATTGCACACTTCTCCTTTAGGAGGACGCTAAGGATTTTTAAAAACTTACCATAGGGTGAAGAAAGTTTTTTTTGGGGTGGCCTTAATGTTTGGTTTCCAGGAAAATAAAGTTGATACAATTAAGACCTCAGGTCTTCTACAGCCTTTATCCATTCCAGGTCAATGTTGGGAGGAGATTTCAATGGATTTTACAATAGGTTTACCTAATTCTGAAGGAAAGATTGTCATCATGGTGGTAGTTGATAGGCTTACAAAGTATGCAAACTTTTGTGCATTATCTCATCCATTTAAAGCAAGTAAATCTCTATTTCATTTACGAAAACATTTCAAAAGCTACATGGAAACCCAAATATTATGGTAAGCGCAGAGATCCCATTTTTATTGGAAATTTTCACACATAATTATTTTCCTGTATGGGTACTCAACTAGCTCATAGATCATCTTATCATCGTCAATTTGACGGTCAAACTGAGATAGTGAATAAATGTTTGGAAGGATATCTTCATTTTTTTGTATCTGATAAACAAATGCAATGGTTCCAGTGGTTACCTCTGCCTAAATGGTGGTATAACATTTCCTTCCATAGTGCAGCAAAAATGACCCCATTTATGGCACTTTATGGATATCATCCACCCTCCATCACATCATCTTCAAAATAAAATTATAAGGTGCAAGCAGTGGAATATCACATCAAGCATCAACAACAAGTTCTCCAACTCTTAAAGGATAACCTCAATTTCGCACAAAATCAAATGAAACAACATGCAGATCAAAATCACAACGAGAGAAGTTTTGATGTGGGAGAGTGGGTATTTTCATGGCTACAACCATACAAACAAATATCCCTCAAGGAAGCTAAGAAGGATAATAAATTATTGCCAAAATTTCCCTCAAGTAATGTGGTTTCATAACAAAGAAAATAGAATATCCTGAGAAATCGCTATTACAAAAAAGAGATAAATCTATTTCACGACGAAATCCACCTGTAATAGTTGTAGAAAACCTGAAAAAAATAAAACAGAAGGAAGCTCGGTCACTACTTTTGATTTCCTGATTGGGAATCTGCAAGGACATGCCCCAATGAAATACATTCCTTTGTCTACACTCCCTACTTTTCAAGGTATGATTATAGGATATATAGATACATATATTTTCGAATTTGATGTCATGTGTAGAATTTATTATTACACAACTAATGAACACAAAATAAAACTATTCCTAGCTACATTGAAGGGAGAAACACTTAGCTAATTTATGGAACTCGGTAAGCTATCCATTATCTCCTATTATGAGATGAAGCAATTTTTTTTCGAAAAGTATGAGGATTATTGTCATTCAAGGTATGACGAGGATGAAATATTCATAATGACCCAAACATCATATGAAAATTTGAAAGAATATGTTCAATTACTTCAATATAATTCACAAATATATCAACATACCAATATGGACAAGGAAACTGTTAAAAAAATTTTGATTAAAGGAATTAGGGATGAATAAATTGACATGGTAAGGAGGAGGGGATGATGGAGGAAAATTCCGACCAGATGGAGAGTACCCAACATAAGGAAAATTGTGCTGTTGAAGGTGTCCACTAGTATAAGGATTGACCTATTATTCAATTTCTAGGTGTAGGTGGAGGATAAGGAGCAAGTTATATAGTTCTTATTAGAAAAGTGTGAAATTGAATTTCAAAAATGGATGTCATGGGAGAAGTTCAAGGGCTGGATGTTGCAACAAAGAATGTAGTAGGAAATGACTAATACCTAGGTGGGATGGATGGGCCACAATAGAGATGAGTATATAGTGATGTCGAAAACATGGATGAGGAAACGACATTTTATATCTCGGACATATCAGAGATAGAAAAGGAAACCATAGTGGATTCAGTCATGGTCAATGATCTTATAGATGACGTGAGAAACTGAGAGGTTAACTAAAAGGAAGATAGTTAGATAAAGGAGCTTAATATGGATTTTGAAGAGGAGGAAAAGGGGGATCTTGATAAATATGTAACCCTCTTAGATGAACATGAGAGGGGGGAGAATATTCTTCATGTAGGATCTCTTCAATACTCAGAAGACCGTATGGAAGGGGTACACTGTTGAGTCAAAGATATATAGTCTACGGTTATGACTGAGACAAAGGAAGAGAAGTGGAAGGTCCTAAAGTAATAGGTGAAGATGAATGAGGTATCTTAGGTTGAATAACCTCAGGTAATAAGATATTAGATTCAATGAAGTATGGTTTAATGGACTCATGTAATGGAGGTTGAGGTGCTTATTTTTTGATTGTATCAGATTCACTAGCAAGAGTATATGTAATATAGGGATAAAAACTCAAAGGGCGGGATAATTATGGTGGATAAATTTTAGGAGGAGGAACATAAGTAGTTCCCAAGGTTCTTGATCTAGTAGTTTTTGTCTTCTTACACTTTTGATAACAGCCAGGAGTTTCCTATGGTGTAAGATGAGGCTTATTTTCATTCTACATGATTAATGGAGAGTGGGTGTTTGTTATTCCCCATTGGATTAATATAATTTAATAATTAACACAAAAATAAATAAAAAATGTGTAAAAATAGGCATAAAGGTTTACCAAGCAGCCGTGAACTATAATATAGAGCTTGGAAAAAAAATTAATTAACGTATGTGCAGGAAGTATCCTCGAATGTTCTATTCATTTTATCATAGTATAAAATGAATCAGACTCAGTTACCTATGGTTACGATAGCAACCTATAGGGAACTTCCAAAATATACCCTACAGTACATGGAAGTGTGGTCCGTAGTAGTGATGTCTAATGTGTAATGATTCGATCAAAGTGTTCTGATATACTTATCATATGTGCACTGTGGAGCGCCATTCAATATACTTGAAGGTACGCAGAGTATTATCTGATACACTTACGCACATGGAAAAATATATCACCTCCGAAATACAACACTAGAAAACAATGACAACTCTTACATTTAATGACTTCGGAACATGTCTTTATCCTATACCTCTAAATGTTTGTGTTAATGTTACAAGTGCTCCTTAGGTTGATTCTGTAAATTTCAATGTTTATATTCAATGAAGTTTTAGTTTAATGGCTCACCATGAGTTTCTTCTGAATTATGTAAAATGAAAACTAGCATAAAGAAACAAAATATTTCTATTTCAATTAAAATCTATCTAAAGGAGGGAGGAGAAAAAGAGTATGCAACATACAAAATGCATAAAACAATATGAAAAGTGTAATTCCCTTTTAACGCAATTGTTCCTAATGTTGATGCACACACAAAACCATATATGCCAATGCGAATATTTTTCTTTTCAATTCCTCTTAATTTTAAAATATTATAAAAACTAACATTCATGTCTAGTCACTGATTGAAACAAAATGTTTAGAATTATGGCTAAAATTCCAATTCATTCAAGCACTCAAAGATCAAACAAAATCAATTTTCTAATGACTTAATGATAAGAAAAAAATAAAATCAAAATAAATCCATATCAAAGGAGCTAAAAAACAAAACCAAACCAAATGGAGGCTTAAGAGATGCCACAACACACTCAAGGACTCAAGGAAGAGTTGTTGGAAAAATGTTGGACAAAAATAAAATAAAACAAAAAGAGAAATTTTTTGCATGAAAAAAGGCCAACGTAGTTTCAAAAGAGGCACTAGTGCCATGAAACATTAGCATAGAGAAGGATCTGCAAGGGTGTAAAATTTTGTCCCTAAATTATAGGGGGATTTGGTTAAGAAACAGAAATTTTTGGCACAAAAATTGTAACTGAAACTCAATGAAGGGTCCTTCTAGGTATTTTCTTGAATTAATATGACACTGAAGGTCCAAAGAAGAGGTAGAAAAATCACTAAGGACAAGTAAACCACCAAGGGAATATGATGATCCATAGTATGATCACCAGTTTGTTATATGGAATCTACCACTGCAGACATAAGTATCTCCCCTAAACTTGGTGGCCTAATGTATAACAATAGAAAGAGAAAAAATTTAATTTTTTCCTTCAAGTAAATAGACAATTGGATGAAGCCTATCTAGAGTCTGTCGTATGCTTCAATCCTCACTTGGACTGTATGCTCAAATTCTAGCTCTGATCACTATAATTAGAACCCTCAGAATCAAACTAGAAAATCCAAGGATCTACGAAATATATGTAGCATCATCCAATCACTTCATTCAATGGATAAAAATCACATCAAAATACATGAAACAATAACATCACATATAGGAAAAGAAAGAAGTATTTTCATTAATAGAAATGGATTTAGTTACAACCAGATATAGAAATTGATCTTCTAGAATATCCTCCAAGTTCACTTGTCGTTGTTTTCCACAATGTATACCTCTATTTCACCCTAATGCATTGAATAATTACTCTCACAAAAACAACATGATGATAAAATCTATCTCCAAAAACCAGCAGCTATCTTGTGGATGGCCACAAATATATAGAAGAATGATGGTAATTTGAGAGTTATTATCCATTTACCAATCTAGGCTTGAGATCTACTCTTGATGGGAGGATGAGCTCAAGGGATAAGGGATGAAAAATCCAAGGTTGGATAGGATAGGATTCAAGTATTTCATCCAAGGTAAATAGTTATAATAACTCCTTGAAGATCCTGGAAGAGGAAGCTTCAAGATTTTTTTTCTTTTTCCTAAATTTCTAGAATCAATGCACCCCCAACATAAGGCAACATGTAGGTGATCAACCCACTCCAGTAAGGCACAACCTGTAGGTGAATGTGGGTCTCGAAGGAAGAAGAGTGCATTGGTCCTTTAAATGACTGAAATGAATCAGTTTCAAGAAGAAACTCAGGGATTAAGAAGAGTCATTCTTAGGGATTTATGGAAGGATGATGACAAGGGTTAAAAGGATGTTGATTGATCCAGCTTTTAGGCCTATTGACTAGATGCGACAAAAATGCCTATAAAAATATGCTTCAACACTTCACTATCCATGTACCATGCAACCTGATCAATGGTACCTTGTCATGAATGATATATCAAAGCAAAGTCCTCTTTCAAAGGTCGTGAGTAGGGCCATTGATACTGAAAAAGGAAGACACACTATTAAAGGTACTTCTAACAATGATAAATTTTCCCTCTCACACCTTTTCGTCTTTTAATAACATCTTAATATTACTTACATTAGATGTTCGAAGCATGCAATCGATAAATTAGATGATAAACACCTTCTCTATCATGATGATGTTATTTTGTGCAATAAAAATGGGTTTGGAGGCCTTCACCATTAAAATAGATGTTCTTTTCTTTTTTTGTGTATTAATATTTTTTTTAAATGTTTTTTGGGTAAATTATTATTAATAATTTTTTCGTTTTTTTAAGAAGCTTTTCAACATTCTTTTTTTCCCTTATTCCTTTTTTGAGTTTATTCTATAGTTTTTTTAAAATGAAAAATTTGTTCCTTTTTTTTATTTTTCTTTAATTTTTAATTTTAGGTGCTATTGTAATGTACCTCTATTACCACAACAATTTTTTTTTTTTTTCGACATTAACAGTTTATACCCTAGAATGTATTATTCAAACTTATGCATCGAATCCGGTTAAAATCCTCATGTTAAGTTTAAATTGACTTTCCCCATTATATACTTGGGTGTGGCCATATAATATATATATATCCATAAAATATGCCATATGACATAATTTCCAACATATGATAAATACCATTTCCATAAAACTTATATATATGCATATGACATATATATATATTTTTTTGATTTATATACGTGGAGGGAATACTCCTCCTATACCACGCGCTAATCAAAGAATTTACGTATCGCATTAACCATAGCCATGACGAAACTTTGGAAAATACCTCTATCAATAACGTTGGGTTTATATGTATATATCATATGGATATAATGTAAGGCCTAATGACACTTAAACATTCCTACCCAACGCTCACCTACTCTCGATCCACATGTTAACACAAATGTTCATATTCAATTGAGACCCTAAGGTTTTTCATATGTTTCGTTATGAACACCGATAGCCATTTCGAGGTGCATCATTTCGCTCTGCGTACGTTTATTTGGCCCGATCTTGGTATTTAAGTCAAGAGTACCACCTGGGCAAAGGTGGAGCCACCTCGGATTGGATTCACATGGCTTATTCGTTGAAACACTACGCTATTCACCCTCAAGCGTGTTCGAGACTATGGCTTATAAACTGGTGTCGTAGTACTCTACCTACCTCTGAATTTAATGGTGACAGTCCCACCGAGTTGCTCATCCCCATGACCATCGTTGTGATGAGGACAAGTGTATGGCACTTGGCGGGTTAGGGTTTGTAGATTTGGATTCCGGTTGATATTTAATTTACCCATTGCCTAACTCTGTTCTTTTCTCTCGTTCAGAACGATTAACGTGGCCATCCCATAGCTTGGCACATCGATGCAGGAGTCGCGTTTTTTTTTCTTTACAGAGAGGGTTCTTCCCTTCTGTTCTCCCTACGCCATTGCTTGGCCTGTTGAGGTCGTTTTCTCCCCCAGGCGACTGAAGACCTGCATCTGGGTTACCTCTGGCTTCCACGCAGGTAAATTATGTGTTTGGGGTTTTATATTTAGTTCGATGGCCATTTACCAAAATCAAAATTCTATTACTAAATCTGTTCGATTTGTGTCACCAGGTGTTTGTTCCCGTGGCTATGAATTTTCAGGAGACATACAAGTTTGTTTACAGCTAACTAAATTGGTCTCTAGTACGTGGTTTCATCTCGGTGCCTGAAGCGTTTCGCTGATATCTTTCGCTCCAAACCCTCTCGGCGTTCAGGTAATAGTCTTGACGACTGACTTTTCGCCTCATCGTCTCTGGTTTTGTATCCTTGGTTGAAATGCTATCGACTGTAGGTTTCAATTTATGGGTTATTCAGTAGCGATACCTGACCCTTTACATCAGTACCCATTATTTGAAATTGCTATACGTATTTGACTCTTACTGCCTTCGCATTCTCGTGGATTTCTAATGCTTCTTCTCAGGTATGTGTAGGTGTCAGATCTTACTCGCTGAGGTGAAGTCTTTTGTTCCCTGTGTATACCCTAGCCTCAGCTACGCGAGTTTTTTGCACGGTTGCCTCATGTACTAATTTGAACTTCTGCTCATACCTACAGGTCGGTATTCGTGGCATTCTCCTATTGAGATAGCTTCCAGATGAATGCTTGATGGCAAGACGTCGATTCCTGAATTCCTCGTGTTGGAACGATGCCATCGTTGCTCGCTATAGACTGATGATTTCGTTAATTTCAGACATATCATGGATAAACTTTGTGTCTAATTCATATTAAGGACTGTGTTTATCGCCGTTTGCATTTTAAGTTCTGCAGAGTTTTGTGCGACATTTATGCCGAGACTCTTTAAACTTCTGGTGCTAATTTTTAATCGTGGACAGTGAATATCGATGCCGGATTTAAAATATATATATATATATATATATGTCTGTTGTGTACTCTAGTCACTGCGTTTTTTTTTACTGAATGCTTGGCATACTATATTTGTTTCATTTTATGTCGATGGATGGTGATAGACTATGTAAAAAGCCTTAAGCTATTTATCGTTTTCATTTTAGTCTTGTTCTATATCTATAATGTTCTCTCTACTGACATGACATACGAAATTTCCCGTCATTCCAGAAGGTCTGCAGAGTAAATATATTCACTATCTACTATAGGCTTGTGTTTGTGATTTTCATATTGAACATTATACACTGTAGGTCAGGTCTCTTTTTTTTTTTTATACCTATCAAGTCTCTTACTGTGTTTACTTCCGTATGGTTATCATAAATTTATTTACATGCATTCAGAATAATATACCGAAAGTGATGGGCAGCTAGTTATGACTCTCCCATGTGATATTCCATAATGTTTTATGGTTGTGAAATAAGTACTGGTCCTATTAATCTTCTAATCTCATGTATAACCAGAATTTAGGATGACAGTCACATACCTCATAGGGTGTATGATTGTTGCCTTACAACACATGTATGAACTATATTTCTGAGCTGAATAAGTTTTCAATTGATTTCCCTACTGCTTTAATAATAGGATTTAGAGTACTTGATATTATGGATATACTCTTCCATGTATTTACAAAATGTTTATTTGCACCAACGTGATCTATTTTAGATGTATCCATGATGATTTGACTGAATTTATCTCGATTAGAAAATCTGTTCAGGGTGTTTCAGTATCCCTAATTTGTACAGATAGTAACATTGGTTTGTTTCTATAATTGTTTTTCTGAGAATCTGTAATATTCCATTCTAATAGCTGCTTAAGTTCTTACTTGAATTCCCCTGGGGTATTTCTTTTGTACAGTATCTCTAGATTTAGACCCAGGTTGGGTTTAGACATTCTGGTGGATACTGTCCCAGGCTATTGTTCTTACTACCATACAGAAGGTAGAAGATTTTCTTCTGCTGTTTACTTCTGTTAAAAGTAAGAACACAACAGACTCCAACAATTTCTCCTTTCTCTGCCATTTGGGTTGAATGACCCATTCCTACTGTCCCTCTCTTATTTATTGAAGCAGATTAAAGTTACAAATAAAATTCATCTTATCCTAATTACCATTAATCATAATAAAAACTGTTAGGCCAGAATTTACTATAGTTGAATTTCTTATCTACCATCACACAGAATATAACATCTACACTTCTAATATAGAGTAATTAATTATATGTAGCCAATTCATACTGCAGAAATTAAAATCCCTAGGTGATTTAAATACATACCACTCATGCAGTAGACCAACCTCCCAACCGTAGAGTTCTATTTCTCTCCCAGAACTCACCCCCGAGATGAGACCACCTCCACCATAGATCAGCCCCCTGATCTGTTTAGGAGCAGCTTATTTAAGCTAATAGTTCCCCAAAGCCTGTTTCTAATTCTGCGTCCAGAATAGCAGGATGCTTTTCTTCCTGTTGGCCTAGGCTTCCCATTTTTGGGATTCTTTAAAGCTGTCTTATGCTTTCCCTTAGCTTTTCCAGATTTTTACCTCTTCCCAACTACTATCCTCATCATTGGGGAAATTTAGATTCTTCTTCAAAATCTAAATTAGAATTAATTCCTTCCAAGGATTTTTGAAGGATTGTGGGGAATAGTTGCCTTATCCATCCTCATGGATTTAGCAAGTGATCTCACATCTCATTTTTGGTCAACATGCATACCAGTACTTTATTCATTTCCTCAAATTGAATATTAATTTACATTCACAATTTAATTATCCTTTGGGGTCCACTCCCCTTAGGATTATAGTTCAAATGTCTAACTTTGAAATTTCAACACATAAATTGGGGGTGTTACATATTCCCCCTCTAAAAATAAACACCATCCTCGGTGTTGTTATTTAACTACTAGAGTTCATTTCTCAAACAAAAATGGATATCTCTCCATCATTTCAGCTTCTCTTTCCCAAGTAGCTTCTTCAGCAGTAAAGTGCTTACACTGCACTTTTACTCTGGCTACTGTTCTATTTCGTAATTCAATTTCTTCCCACTCCAATACTTGAAGCGGTTTTGGCAGAAACTCCCCTTCTGGTTCCACCTGTACAACATTCCAATCAACTATATGAGAAGCATCATGCACATATCTTTTTAATAAGGAAACATGAAACACATCATGAACTCTAACATGGGGTGGTAAGGCCAGCTTGTAAGCCACTGGTCCCACCCTTTCTAAGACTTCAAAAGGACCACAGTATCTAGGAGCCAATTTTGCACAACTTCCAGCATAAAGTGTGCTCTTTTTGGGTTTAATACGCAAGTACACATGATCTCCCACTATGAATTCTCGATGCACTCTTTTCTTATCAGCATAGCTTTTCTGGCGATCTTGTGCTGTCTTGATGTTTCTTTGTATCTGTTTTACAATTCTCTCCATCTCTTGTAAGGCATCAGGTTCCAACATTATTTTATCCTCTGGTTGACTCCAGCTCAAAGGAGTACGACACTTCCTTCCATACAGTGCCTCAAACGGACTCATTTTGATAGAGGATTGGTAGCTGTTGTTATAGGCAAATTCAGCTAAGTGCAAATACTCTTCCCACTTTGATGGTCTGTCCATCACATACATTCTCAGCATATCCTCCAAAATTTGATTAGTCCTTTCTGTTTGCCCATCGGTCTGAGGGTGATAGGCAGTACTAAAATTCAACTTAGTACCCATCCCTCCAAACAATCCTTTCCAAAAGGCTGTTGTAAACTTAACATCTCGGTCTGATACAATTACTTTGGGAACCCCATGAAGCCTTACTACCTCCTTCAGAAACACATTCGCTACTTGAGCTGTCCCAAAGGTAGATTTTACTGGTATAAAGTGGGCAGCTTTTGTGAGAGTGTCTACTACTACCATTACAAAATCATGTTGATATTTGGTTTTGGGTAACCCTGTTATAAAGTCCATGGAAACTGTGTCCCATTTCCATTCTGCAATTGGCAAAGGGTTTAAAAGACCTGCTGGATGCTGATGCTCAACTTTGACTAGTTGACATTCCATGCACCTACTTAAATATTCTGCCACATCTCTTTTCATTCTTGGCCAGAAAAATTTATTTTTCAGGGCTGTTAACATTTTCTGATATCCTGGATGTCCTTCATATGGCTGTTTGTGATATTCATCCAAAATTTCTCTTTTTAAGGACTCTACATTTGGAACATACAACCTATTTTTATAATAGAGCAGCCCTTTTTGGTTTTGAGTGAAATCAGTTTTCTCCCTTTTCTGTAGTTTCACCAAGAGTGTTTCATAGTTTGGATCTTGATTTGCTGCTTTTCTCACCAATTCTTCTACTTCGATCTGTGCACTACTTCCAAGGTTGTTTATATTCTGGCAAGCATTCCTGCTTAATGCATCAGCAACTTCATTTTCTTTTCCCTTGATATGTTTTATGTCCATATCAAATTCACTTAAAAAGGACAGCCATCTGGCTTGCCTTGCATTCAGATCAGTTTTGGAAAAGAAGTATTTGAGACTAATGTGATCAGTCATTAAGGTAAACTTTTTCCCAAGAAGATAGTGTCGCCACATTTTCAACGCATGGATAACAGTTGCTAATTCCAAATCATAGGCACTATAATTCTGTTCATGTATTTTCAGTTTCCGAGATTCATAGGCAATAACTGAGTTTTCCTGCAACAGGACTCCTCCCAACCCCTCTCTACAAGCATCTGTACATACAACAAATTCTTTATCAGGATCTGCAATATTTAGTATAGGGGCTGAAGTAAGTTTTTGTTTTAATTGCTCAAAACTGACTTGACATTTTTCAGTCCACACGAACTTGACACCCTTTCTTTGCAATGAAGTGATGGGATGTGCTATAGCAGAAAATCTTTCCACAAATCTACGATAATAGCCTGCAATCCCCATGAATGACCTTACTGCTGAAACATCAGTTGGAACTAGCCATTCTTTAATGGCTTTTATCTTTTCAGGATCAACTGCAAGGCCTTTTTCAGAAATAATATGACCCAGATATTGAATTTTATCTTTATAGAATTCACATTTGCTGAACTTGGCATATAACTGGTTTTCTTTTAAAGTCTGCAACACTATTTTCAAGTGTTCTTGATGTTCATCCTCATTTTTAGAGTAGACTAAAATATCATCTATGAACACAAGAAAGAATTTATCGAAATACTTATTTAACACACTGTTCATCAGACACATAAATGTGGCAGGGGCATTTGTCAATCCAAAAGGTAAGACTACAAATTCGTAGTGTCCATACCGGGTTCGAAAAGCTGTTTTGCTGATGTCTTCTTCCTTGATTCTGAGTTGGTGATACGCAGTTCTTAAGTCAATCTTCGAAAAGACTGAGGCCCCTCTCACCTGGTCAAAAATATCATCAATTCTAGGGAGCGGATATCTATTTTTAATGGTCAACTTGTTTAGTTGACGACAATCAATGCACATCCTAAAATTTCCATCTTTCTTTTTCACGAATAAGACTGGTGCTCCCCAAGGAGACACACTTGGTCTAATGTAACCTTTATCTAGTAATTCTTGCAATTGCATCTTCATCTCCATAAGTTCAGGAGGGCTCATTCGATAGGGGACTTGGGAGACAGGTGTTGCTCCCGGCACCAGATCTATGGTAAAGTCAATTTCTCTTTTGGGGGGGAGATGAGAAATCTCATCTGGAAAAACTTCTTTAAACTCCCTTACCACCGGCAACTCATTCATCAGATTTTCTCCAGTTTTCTGTTCTACTTCTTCCACATGTACTGCATAAACTTGGTATCCTTTTCTAGCTGTTCGTTTTAATTGTAGGGCTGATATTTGTCTTACGGAAATGGATTTTGGTTTTCCTTTTAGAGTAAAAGGTTTCCCTTCTTCATCCACACAAGGCAGGGTTTTATCCCAGCAATTCATCAGGGTTTTCCTCTTTTCCAGCCAATCCATTCCTATCAGCAAGTCATAGGATCCTAACGGCAGTATGTTCAGATTTACTTCTGTTGGAAAACCATTTAATTGAATGGCTATTTTGGGCAATTTATGGGTTACTTTTCTCTTAGTCCCAGTGGCCGACTGTACCAACCATGACTGCTGAAATTTTTCAGGTTTGATTTTACATTTCTCTACAACTCCAGGAATAATGTAACTTAAAGAAGCACCTGGATCAATCAAAACAGTAACAGGTAGGTCAGAAATCCTACCCTCCATTTCCACCATGGTTGCTTGATGTTCTGCTTGCCGATTTTCCAAAGCTGCACTGATAGTTGGTATATTTCTGGCGATGTCATTTACTGTTGTCGCTTCCCGCTCTCTTCTGATCATATGAATGTTTCTATGGGGACAGTCCCTCAAAAGATGGGATTCTCCACAGCCCCAACATTTCAAGGGTTCCTTCATTCTGACTGTCCCTTACTTTTTATTGTCCCCCTCTATTTGTTTTGAAGCCACTTGGGATTGAGCAGTTTGGATCTCTTTGGGTTTATTAAACCTTTTCCGCAGATGATCTCTGCCAAAATTCTTTAAATATGTCGGTTTCTGTCTTTTTCCCTTAAACTCCCCCTTGTTTAACCAGCTTTTTCCTTGTTCAGCCTTTCCTTTAAACTGCTGATAGCATAATCTTGCTTTTCTAACAGCTTTGTCCATTGTCTTTGGGTTGTCAAACTCAATTTTCTCTTTGTATATTGTAGGCAAACAGTTCAAAAACCTTTGTACTTTTGCCTTTTCTTCCCTAATGTAGGGTACATATCTCAAAAAGTTTGTAAACTTAGTAACAAACTCATCAATAGTGAGCTGTCCTAGTCTAATTTCATGGAATTCTTTTGCTTTATCATCATAATAGCGCTCATTCAAATAACGATTTTTGAACTTAGCCTGGAAATCCTCCCAAGTAACTGTCTTTTCATCAATGGCATGCACCATTTTTGTCTCCTCCCACCACAAGGTATCTTTACCTTGTAGCTGGTAAACAACTAATCTGGCTTTCAGATTGCTCTCATATTCATAAACTTGGAAATACTTAATCATGTTCAGCAAGCAAGCTTCAGCATCTTCCTCCTTCTCCCCATCATAGGAGGGAGGTTTGATCTTTCGGAATTCCCCCTGCAATTCTCTTTTCTATTTATATTGATGTTTAGCAGCATCATCATCATTAGATTCATCCATCTTCCTCTTTCCAGAACCTTCGCCTTCTTGGCTGTTCCGGAAAGTTAGTTCTATGATGAGCTTTTCCTGCTCCTTACTGGCTGATGACAATATGTCATTCTGGCTCCTTAGTTCAGCCAATTCTCGTTGCAGCCTGTGCAACATAGCCATTACCGGGGCATTGGGATCTGGTGAACCAAACTCATCACGCAGATCCACATAAATTTCTCCACCTTCAGCCATTTTAGCTCCACTGTATACACTCAGAATACTGACCAGTAAAAATTGAAAAAACAATCTCTGCAATATTCATTCATAAAAATAACATTCAGAATTCAGTGAGCACAATCATAACAGCCCAATTTTATAACTTGGGCTCTAATACCATTTGTAATGTACCTCTATTACCACAACAATTTTTTTTTCTTTTTCGACATTAACAGTTTATACCCTAGAATATATTATTCAAACTTATGCATCGAATCCGGTTAAAATCCTCATGTTAAGGTTAAATTGACTTTCCCCATTATATACTTGGGTGTGGCCATATAATATATATATATCCATAAAATATGCCATAAGACATAATTTCCAACATATGATAAATACCATTTCCATAAAACTTATATATATGCATATGACATATATATATATATATATATATATATATTTTATTTATATACGTGGAGGGAATACTCCTCCTATACCACGCGCTAATCAAATAATTTACGTATCGCATTAACCATAGCCATGACGAAACTTTGGCAAATACCTCTATCAATAACGTTGGGTTTATATGTATATATCATATGGATATAACGTAAGGCTTAATGACACTTAAACATTCCTACCCAACGCTCACCTACTCTCGATCCACATGTTAACACAAATGTTCATATTCAATTGAGACCCTAAGGTTTTTCATATGTTTCGTTATGAACTCCGATAGCCATTTCGAGGTGCATCATTTCGCTCTGCGTACGTTGATTTGGCCCGATCTTGGTATTTAAGTCAGGAGTACCACCTGGGTAAAGGTGGAGCCACCTCGGATTGGATTCACATGGCTTATTCGTTGAAACACTACGCTATTCACCCTCAAGCGTGTTCGAGACTATGGCTTCTTAATTGCTGCCGTAGTACTCTACCTACCTCTGAATTTAATGTTGATAGTCCTGCCGAGTTGCTCATCCCCATGACCGTCGTTGTGATGAGGACAAGTGTATGGCGCTTGGCGGGTTAGGGTTTGTAGATTTGGATTCCGGTTGATATTTAATTTCCCCATTGCCTAACTTTGTTCTTTTCTCTCGTTCAGAACGAGTAACGTGGCCATCCCATAGCTTGGCACATCGATGCAGGAGTCACATTTTTTTTTCTTTGCAGAGAGGTTTCTTCCCTTCTGTTCTCCCTACGCCATTGCTCGGCCTGTTGAGGTTGTTTTCTCCCCCAGGTGACTAAAGTCCTGCATCTGGGTTACCTCTGGCTTCCACGCAGGTAAATTGTGTGTTTGGGGTTTTATATTTAGTTCGATGGCCATTTACCAAAATCGAAATTCTATTACTAAATCTGTTCGATTTGTGTCACCAGGTGTTTGTTCCCGTGGCTATGAATTTTCACGATACATACAAGTTTGTTTACAGCTAACTAAATTGGTCTCCAGTACGTGGTTTCATCTCGGTGCTTGAAGCGTTTCGCTGAGAGCTTTCACTCCAAACCCTCTCGGCGTTCAGGGAATAGTCTTGACGACTGACTTTTCGCCTCATCGTCTCTGGTTTTGTATCCTTGGTTGAAATTATATCGACTGTAGGTTTCAATTTATGGGTTATTTAGTAGCGATACCTGACCCTTTACATCAGTACCCATTATTTGAAATTGCTATACGTATTTGACTCTTACTGCCTTCGCATTCTCGTGGATTTCTAATGCTTCTTCTCGGGTATGTGCAGGTGTCAGATCTTACTCGCTGAGGTGAAGTCTTTCGTTCCCTGTGTATACCCTAGCCTAAGCTATGCGAGTTTTTCGCACGGTTGCCTCATGTACTAATTTGAACTTATGCTCATACCTACAGGTCGGTATTTGTGGCATTCTCCTATTGAGATAGCTTCCAGATGAATGCTTGATGGCAAGACGTCGATTCCTGAATTCCTCGTGTTGGAACGATGCCATCGTTGCTCGCTATAGACTGATGATTTCGTTAATTTCAGAAATATCATGGATAAACTTTGTGTCTAATTCGTATTAAGGACTGTGTTTATAGCCGTTTGCGTTTTAAGTTCTGCTGATTTTTGTTCGACATTTATGCCGAGACTCTTTAAACTTCTGGTGCTAATTTTTAATCGTGGACAGTGAATATCGATGCCGGATTTAAAATATATATATATATATATGTCTGTTGTGTATTCTAGTCACTGCGTTTTTTTTTACTGAATGCTTGGCATACTATATTTGTTTCGTTTGATGTCGATGGACGGTGATAGACTATGTAAAAAGCCTTAAGCTATTTATCGTTTTCATTTTAGTCTTGTTCTATATCTATAATGTTCTCTCTGCTGACATGACATACGGAATTTCCCGTCATTCCAGAAGGTCTGCAGAGTAAATATACTCACTATCTACTGTAGGCTTGCGTTTGTGATTTTCGTATTGAACATTATACACTGTAGGTCAGGTCTCTTTTTTCTTTTTTATACCTATCAAGTCTCTTACGGTGTTTACTTCCGTATGGTTATCATAAATTTATTTACATGCATTCAGAATAATATACCGAAAGTGATGGGCAGCTAGTTATGACTCTCCCATGTGATATTCCATAATGTTTTATGGTTGCGAAATAAGTATTGGTCCTATTAATCTTCTAATCTCAGGTATAACCAGAATTTAGGATGACAGTCACATACCTCCTAGGGTGTATGATTACTGCCTTACAACACATGTATGAACTATATTTCTGAGCTGAATAAGTTTTCAACTAATTTCCCTACTGCTTTAATAATAGGATTTAGAGTACTTGATATTATGGATATACTCTTCCATGTATTTACAAAATGTTTATTTGCACCAACGTGATCTATTTTAGATGTATCCATGATGAGTTGACTGAATTTATCTCCATTAGAAAATCTGTTCAGGGTGTTTCAATATCCCTAATTTGTACAGACAGTAACATTGGTTTGTTTCTATAATTGTTTTTCTGAGAATCTGGAATATTTCATTCTAATAGCTTCTTAAGTTCTTACATGAATTCCCCTGGGGTATTTCTTTTGTACAGTATCTCCAGATTTAGACCCAGGTTGGGTTTAGACATTCTGGTGGATATTGTCCCAGGCTATTGTTCTTACTACCATACAGAAGGTAGAAGATTTTCTTCTGCTGTTTACTTCTATTAAAAGTAAGAACACAACAGACTCCAACAATTTCTCCTTTCTCTGCCATTTGGGTTGAATGACCCATTCCTACTGTCCCTCTCTTATTTATTGAAGCAGATTAAAGTTACAAATAAAATTCATCTTATCCTAATTACCATTAATCATAATAAAAACTGTTAGGCCAGAATTTACTATAGTTGAATTTCTTATCTACCATCACACAGAATATAACATCTACACTTCTAATTTAGAGTAATTAATTATATGTAGCCAATTCATACTGCAGAAATTAAAATCCCTGGGTGATTTAAATACATACCACTCATGCAGTAGACCAACCTCCCAACCGTAGAGTTCTATTTCTCTCCCAGAACTCACCCCCGAGCTGAGACCACCTCCACGATAGATCAGCCCCCTGATCTGTTTAGGAGCAGCTTATTTAAGCTAATAGTTCCCCAAAGCCTGTTTCTAATTCTGCGTCGAGAATAGCAGGATGCTTTTCTTCCTGTTGGCCTAGGATTCCCATTTTTGGGATTCTTTAAAGCTGTCTTATGCTTTCCCTCAGCTTTTCCAGCTTTTTACCTCTTCCCAACTACTATCCTCATCATTGGGGAAATTTAGATTCCTCCTCAAAATCTAAATTAGAATTAATTCCTTCCAAGGATTTTTGAAAGATTGTGGGGAATAGTTGCCTTATCCATCCTCATGGATTTAGCAAGTGATCTCACATCTCATTTTTGGTCAACATGCATACCAGTACTTTATTCATTTCCTCAAATTGAATATTAATTTACATTCACAATTTAATTATCCTTTGGGGTCCACTCCCCTTAGGATTAAAGTTCAAATGTCTAACTTTGAAATTTCAACACATAAATTGGGGGTGTTACACTACCTTTACATTCTGAATGATTTTGCATTCAAAGTTCATCTTTGTATAACAATGTCTTCATTACCTACTACATTCCTTTAATTCTAGCAAAAAAGAATGACCATACAACATTTGTGTGCACATATAAAAACATATTTATGCCTAGCGATATCCAAACAATATAGTTTTCCTTTAACCATTTGTACGTTCAAAACTATTTCAATTCCTATTATTTATAAATTAGATCATTCAAGTACTTATCTAAATTTCTCCAGGAAGTAGGTTAAAGGCTTCCATTTTCCTCCCAACCTTGAACCATTTTTTTATGTTAGTTTCCTTAGAGTTCCACTCCTCTCTATCACGAAACAATGCAGAAATATTTTTTTAAATTCACCTCCTGAACCCTTTAGCAGTGTCATGCTAAATATTTGGTTCTTAAACTAGTATTTCTCTTGCATTGGTATTTTGTTCAAAATTAGTTATCCTTATCTCCCATAATTATTTGTATAGGTTCCACCTCATGACATTTATCTCCAGTCATGAAAATTTGTTGGCAGTCTATCCTTACTAAAAATTCTCTCTCAATAATAGAAAAAGGAGGATTTTCTTCTTTTTGTTCCTGCCCCTATGGGCATAATTGATTTGCTTCCTGACACTTAGGAGTTAATATCACATGTTTAGGCTTAAAAAAAAATCCAAGGGGATTAATATACCGAAAATAATTTCTTCTTTTAAATTAAAAATAAATGTTTACACTAGTATCTTTTTTCATTTATCCATCTTAACTTTTCAATCATAGTATTAATGTAATATTCGTAAAGTAAATTTGCAGGGGTATTACATCTCCCCTCCCCTAAAAGGGACACCAGTATTTGTGTCTTCATGGTTCCATCATCTTTGGAACAACATAAGAAATATTTTCTTCATCGTATCCTCCATTTCCCGAGTGGAATCCTAATGCCCAAAGTTCTTCCCTTGCACTTTAATCTAGGCAATGTCTCAATTCTAGAGTATAATCTCCCTCTCGTCCAAAATTTGTAGTGCCTCGCCTTGAAACTTTCATTTCAATTCGACCTATACAAAATTCCAATTGATTACATGATTTGGATCATGTATATATTTATTTAAAAGAGACACATGAAACACATTATGAATCTTAATATGGGTTGGTAGGCCACTGACCCTACCCTTAATAATATCTCAAGTGGCCCACAAAACTGATGGGCTAGTTTAGAACAACTCCCTAGTTTCAAGGAGCAATTTTTGGGTCGTACTTTAAAATAAACATGTTCACTTACTTGAAACTCTTTATGTGTCCTTTTAAAATCAACGTAAATCTCATGTCTGTCTTGTGGTGCTTTCAAATTTTTTCTGATCCTTTAACTATCTCTTACATTTCCTATAATATATTTATCCCTACCATAAGCCTATCCTCACGTAAACTCAAACTTAAAGGAACATGAAATTTCATTCCATACAAAACCTTAAAGGGAATCATCTTGAGTGATGCCTAATAACTATTGTTATAGGAAAACTCTGCCAAATACAGATAGTCCTCCCATTTTGTGGGATGGTTCGTTACATACATGTGTATAATTTATTCAAGAACTTGGTTAACCCTTTTTATTTTCCCATCAGTTTGTGAATGGTATGTAGTGCTAAAGTCCAACTAGGTACCCATTCTTATAGTAAAAAATTCTCTCAAAAATTTTAAGGTAAATTTTGTGTCCCTATTAGATATAATTACCTTTGGCACACCATAAATTCAGAAAAATTCCTTCATGCAGACTTTTCCCACTTGTGAAACTCTATAGGTAGACTAAATATGTGTAAAATGGGCAACTTTAGATAAATTATCTATAAATACCATAATAGATTCATGTTTCCTTCGTGTTCTAGGTAGTCCAGTAGTAAAATCTAATGATATTACCTCCCACTTCATCTCTTGTATAGGTAGGGGGTTCAAAAATCTTGATGGGTGTTGGTTCTCTGTCTTCCATAGCTGACATTCCTAGAAACTTTCCAAGTATTTTAAAACTTATTTCTTCATTCTTGGAGAAAAAAATATTTTTTAAGAGTAATAATCATTTTCTAATATATTGGATGTGCGACAAATGAGTTTTTGTGGTATTCAACAAATATTAATATTTTAATTTCATCCATGTTTGGAATACCAATTATGTATTTGTATACCAAAAATCTGTTTTCATCAATTGCATAGTAAGGCTACTTCATTTGACCATCTTCGCTCCTCATACTTTCATGTATTTGATTATGATTCTAGTTTCTATTGTCAACTTCTCTATCTTCAATAAAATTTGTTTCAGTTTTTCTCACTGTCAAATCACATATTTGTTTTAAACTTCGACTAAGTGCATCTGCCACATTGTTTTGTTTTACTTTTATGTGTTTTATGTCGAAATCATATTCACTTAAGAAGGCCACCACTAGCTTTCCTAGCATTCATGTCAGGTTGGATAAAAAAATATTTTAAACTTATATGATCCGTAGCTAAAGTGAATTTCTTACCAATCAAGTAATGTCTCCATATTTTAAGGGCATGGATGACTATTGTCATCTCAAGAACGTAGACTGCATAATTTCTTTCATGCTTATTTAATTTGCGAGATTCATAGGCTAGCAAATGTCCTTCCTGCATGAGTACAGCCCCAAAGCCTTCCAAAAAAGAATTAGTGTATGCCACAAAATCCTTGTCGGGGTCTGTTATTTTTAACCTAGGGGGAAATAGTAAGTAAATATTTCAACTTCACAAAAAATTTCTAACATCTTTGTTTCCATATGAATTTTACTCTTTTCTTCTACAAAGAAGTTATAGGGTATGCTAACTTAAATAATCATTCTATAAATCTATGATAATAACTAGTGATTGTCATAAATAAACTTATACATGCCACATTTTTTGGAACTGCCAATAAAAAATGTCATTTACCTTTTCAAGGTCCACTTCTATTCCCTCTTTTGAGTTTGCATGCCCAAAATATTATATTTTTCATGGTAAAATTCACACTTGCTAAATTTAGCATATAGTTGATGTTCATGTAAGGTATGTAGCACTATTTCCAAGTGCTTCTTCTACTCTTCCTAGGTATTGGAATACATTAAAATATTATCTATAAAAATTAATAGGAACTTGTCCTAGAATTTATTGAACACATTGTTCATCAAAAACATGAAGGTAGTAGGTGAATTTGTAGGTCAAAAAGGTAATATTGTAAATTCATAATGTCTATACCATCTTTGAAACATCACAAGGAAAATACCCTCTCTTGGATTTTTTTGTGGAAGCCCCTATAAAAATAGCCCAAAAATCCATTTCTATTAAAGGTCATGTTTTAGCAGATGTTGTTTAATGGTGCATCTATAATAAACTAATGCACCAACGTGTTACTATGCATATATGTACCAATGAATAATAGAACATGGTGCACCATTGTAGATTTATTTTTTATAATAATAACAAAATAATGGTGCACTAAGTACATAAAGTTCTCTTGTGCATATACGACTAGATAACACCAGAAAAGGGTTAAATTTACAAAAATTTTGATCATAAAATTAAATTTTCCCATTTTGGTGCTATACTCTAACAACGACCCAGTGCTAAATGAGTACACTAACACCTCAGTGTGTACACAATATAGTGCTCTGATATCCCCAATCTTAATAGAGTGTGATGCACCATCAAAGCATTATTTTTTATACAAATAAAAGAAATGGTGCGCCACCTATATAAGGATTGTTGCATACATTACTTGATAGCACCATACAATGGTTAAATTTAAAATAAAATGTGAGTCGTAAATTTCTTTTCACCATTTCGGTGCTATATTCCTATGAACCACCGATTTTGTTCGTGTATTAAAACTCCCGAAGTTGTAACTACCAAGGAAATGATGATTATACTACTCGGTAACACTAGAAAAAGGTTAAACTTAAAAATTGATAGTCTTAAAATTATTTTCACCATATCGGTGTTATATGCCCACGATGAAGCAATGTGGTTCATGTATTTAAACACTCTGGTGCGTACATGCGAAGAGCATCGCTAGACAGTTTTTTATTTTAAAAATATTTGGTGCACTTGGAAATAATACACACTAGTGAGGTTACAATAACACACCGAAACAGGGTTCAATAAAAAAAACCTACTGCCCATAAATTTCATTTTTACCAATTGCAGTGTTATAAAGATCCGAGGCACCAGTGCCACTCTTTCCTCATTCAAGCGCCCTGTCATCATTTCTTCTCTTGCTCATCATCCCTTTGTCTTGTTCTTAGTGCATGTATTTCCAACTTTATCAAATGGTGGTGAAATTTGTTTTTCTCATTTACATGTAAACTATGCCTCCCTGACAATAAAATGTCCATGTACTGTCTATGTTTCTCTCTAATTTAATTTTTAGTGGATTAGAATTGAAAATTAGGTCAAAAAATCCACTGTTTCTATTTTTTTTCCCTATGCGGAGCATTTGATAGGTTAAGCTCACACCGGTTGTAGCACACCCTATAAATTTATAGGGTGCACCACATTGTAGTGTGTGAAATTAACACACCACATTTTTCTTGGTGTGTTTGGTAAATTACAACGCACTAGGAATAACTATAATTTGTACGTCAGTGCCTAGAGTTTTAAGTTACCCTCAGTGCATTTGTATTTACCAAATGCACTACCAACATAATGTTAAGAAAATATAGCCTAGTGCATTCGGTAACCTAAACATTTTGTTTTAGTGCCAAAAGTTTATATGTACACACGAGTGCATAAAATTGTTTGGACGCACCGTATTGAAAATAAAAAATAACTGACGTGTTTGTATGTATGTGAAGCAAAATCAATGCATCCTATGTATGTATACACCATTGCCAGTACTTTCCAGTTTTATGGCGCTCTGTTCCGAGTGCATTACTATTTTTTGGGTGAGCTAGGGATGAGTTTTTTTTTAATTGAAAGTATATGTTCATATTTTTATATACATTTTTAATTTAATAAAAACATTTTATGTTTTATGTATGAGGCTGGTGTATTTTATATGGAAATCATGTAGTAGAGATGTCAACAGAGGGGGAAAAAATAGGACAAGAAGAAAATGTCAGACCAATACAATTTGGTATGATCATGGATGACATGAGAGAGGGAGAGGGATTATTACCCTCGCCCTATTAGCATAGACCTCAGTGCTCTTGAGGAATGTGGGCCTCCTTAAGTACTATGAGAAGGCTACATCCCTAAAGGCACACTCTCTCTTTTTGGCACACCTAATCTGTCAGTGGAATGTCCACAAACAATCTTTCATTGTTGGTCCTAACATGTGGTATAGGCCCTCTAAAGAGGGCATATATTTTATCACTCTCTTATCCAGGAGAGAGGAGTATTTCCCCAATTCCCTAATGTGGCCCATGGTGTTGTAGTAGAAAGTCAACTTGTCTACTCTCAGAGATATGTTGGGGATCATGTAGTTTTTCTAGAAGATTAGTGGACAACTAAAAATTTCTTCTTTTCTTCTTTTGGTGCACAAGAGGTTAGGTGTCTGTCACTATTAGTGAGTACCATTGCACACTACACTAGTGATGGGAATTGCATTAGTTACCCTCTTTTGTTTCATGTTAATTCTTTGGCATAGGCGCTATGATGTATCAGATGGTATGCCATTTTTTGTGACACTTTTATGGGGATATAGATAGATGTCATGCATTGATACATGGGAGGACGAACTTCCCTTTCGCTTCAAAGTTTTTTTTTTTTTTTTTTTAAGAGGTTTATGGAGACAATGCCTAATTTTGACCATCACCCTCCTAGGCCGATGACTGAGGTGCAAATACGCATTGTATAAATTAATGTATAGATCCTAAACTAGTCATGACATTTACTAAACTACAATATTAGAATCTACTCTACCAATCTATGGAAGTAAATTCACGACCGAGAACACAAATTATTAACATGCATCGAGATTCAACACACATACAAAGAAATATATCTAGGGGAAAGCAACTGATCAAAACCCCTTAATATTTGTATCGTATTAATCAAATAATCTGAATGAATACAATATAATGTGCTCCACCTTGAGCTCAACCTGCACCTGTATCTTCGATCCTTTGCTTGGCTGACTGACCTTTTCCAATACTTAGCAAAAATTTCGAGCCTCCAAACCCATATTTCCTTGTGTTGTTCCTTAAGGAATTAACCCCTATTATTTAGGAAATTCCATAATTTGGATTGTGCAATTCCATTATGTCCTTATCTAACTGCACGCATGACATGTACAACTTGGAATATTCTACAATTGATAGTACACTACCCTATAACTCCAATCTCAACTGGGTAACTCAAATTTTATGCATGCATGAGTTAATTTAGGCTGATTGATCAGTTAACTAGTTAAACACTAAAGTTACACCCCACTGCTGGACCTCGCACTAGTTCCTCCAACAGTTGGAGCTAGTTTAACTCACCATAACTCAATTTAACTAGATTAAATTGTTACAACTAAAATGAACTCAACCTAGTCTCCTAAAATTTAGGAATCACTGTACACAACACAATTTCATTCCCCCAACTCAAATTAACTAAGATAACTAAGTGATAACAATTATTTTAACTCAATTAACTCATTCAAGTTTTATGTTGATGTGGAATTTCGATTTTCTCCTGATTTAATCAAAGGAAAAAATAAATTAGGAATTTCTTCTTGCATTTTCAACACTCCCTCTCATCAAGAAAGTGATTATCAGATACCCCAATCCTACTTTAATGGAACTCGAATTTACTCCTTCGCAAAGGTTTTGTCAAAATGTATGCATCATGTTCCTCTGTCGGAATGTACTGCAACAACATGATCTACCTCTACACACAATATCATATATGATGGAACCAGATATTAGTGTCCTTGGATCAATTGTAATAAACTCGAATCTCATAGATTTTGATGCAACTCTGATTTCCAAAGTAAATCATAGTAGGATCCATCATCTGAAAAAATAACCCAGCAATAATTTTTCTCATCCAGATAGCTTCGCAAGTACTTGACTGATAGCCATGTACTCTGCTTCTGTTGAGCTGAGTGCAATTGATATCTGCTTCCTGTTTTAGCAAGAAACTGTTGCTAACCCAACACTAAAAATTATTCTTGAAGTGCTCTTCTAATATAATAGACTTCCCACCCAATATGCATTTGTTAAGCCTTGCAACTTCACTCCCTCTGTCCATTTGTACCAAAGTCACAACTGAGTGGTGCCTCTGAGGTACTGTAGTACATGTTTAGCAGCCCTCCAAATTAATTTGGTCGGTCGAACCATTGGCTTGGCTCAAATGATTGACTGCATAACACATGTCTAGTCATGTGCTCACCAAATACATGAGTGAACCCACTAACTTTCTGTACATGGTAGCCTCCACATCCTCACTTGAAGTGGCATCCTCTTTCGTCGAGTTGGTCGCTAGAGGAGTTTCCATGGGTTTGCTTCTTTCTATGTGGAACTTCTGAAGTATCTCATTGGCATACTTTCCCTGAGGGATAAACAATTCCCCTTCTCTCTACCATAATTCCAAACCAAGGAAATAGTGCATCAACCCCATGTCCTTTATTGGGCCTCCAAAATTTCATCAAATTTCACCTTCATTTTCATCATTTGACCCTCATTAATAACTCTATAGCCCCATAACCTTACATTAAGTAACCATTTCCATTATCATATGAGTTTAACATTAATATTTTCCAAGTCATTAATTTTAAGTATTTTAAGTGAATATGTGATTAAAAACATTAGGAAATTAACATGTTTTCATATATATATATATATATATATATATATATATATATATATCTAAACGTGTTATGATTTTTGTGATATTGTAGGCCTACTTGGAGATTCTAGAAGGGTCCTATTTGGCCATCCAACCACAAATTCGAATTTCAAATTCCAAATCCTAAATATTTGTGAAATATTTCTAGAGGATTTGGATCATTAACTATGCACATTCAAAGGATGAAAATCATGGATAATAGAATTTTGAGAGTATCTTACATTTTTAGGAGATTTTTTGTAACCACAAGCCTATAAATGTTGATCTAGGAGAGATATAAGGATCTATATTTATTGTATAGTTATCCTCAATTTTTGTATAAATATGAGTGCACCCTTCATACAAAGGGTTGCCAATTGTAGGTTGTTAATTGTAAGTTGTGAGATAGTGGTTAGAGATTATAGGTAGCTAGTTGTTAGTTGCTAGTTGGAGGTTTCAAGTTTCATCAAGATGTGATTTGAAATGTGAGGAGAGATAATTATTATAATATCTTGTAACTTCATATTTATGAAATACATACTACTATTTTGATCTCCAAAGATGTTATAGTTGATTCAATGTTCTTGCTGAAGAATGGAGGGCCCCCATCAACCACAGTTTGCACATCTTTGTACATATTGGTAACATAGTATAGTTTTGTTATTTTATTTCTTTTATGCAAGTGTGCCTTTTCCTTTCAGTAAGTGTGATTTACTTTCCTACCGGTGTGATTTCAATTATGAAAGTGTGGCGTGATTCCAGTTATGCAAGTGTGGCGTGATTTCATTTATGCAAGTGTGGTGTGATTTCAATTATGCAAGAGTGGTCTCCTTTATGCAAGTGTGATTTCAATTCTGTAAGTTTGGTCTCCTTTATGCAAGTGTGATTTCAATTTATTCATGTTTGGTTTGATTTGGTTTGGATTGGATTGATTTTTTTATGTTTTTTAATTAATTTTAATTGCGTTAGATTAATCTAATTTGAAAGAGAACCACCTATTACATATAGTACATGTATACCTTGTCATTTTACAAAACCCCGGGTTGAAAATTAAATGATAGGGATTTTACCTGCAATTAAATCACCCAACATTTTGGTGTCGTTGCCAGGGAGGTATACATAGGTGTTTATTTTGAAAGTTTATAAAACTCATGATAGTTGCATTCATTCTTAGATGCATGGTTAAAATCATATTAAAGTCATTTTTCATATAAAATTTTAATAAATTTTCAGTACCTTGTACTAATTTGTGTGCATGAAAGGCATTGTCAAATAGTTAGAGTAATTCACGGACAATTAAGGGTTTGAAGAATGCTCTTCAAAGAAATTTCTCGAATCCTAGCAAAAATTGGGATATTTTCTTCTAAGGAAGAGTATATTTTAACTACATTAAAAAACTTCTCTATCTCTCCACCTCCACAAGAATATATTCAAGTCTCTTTTGCTTCCTCTTGTAAATTTGTTGAAGAGACTGAAGAATGATGAAATAGTGTTGATGGGTGTGTTAGTGTGTTTGGTGCACGTATGTACGAAATCACACCAACTTAAGGGGTGTGGTTTTCCCTCTTAAGTTATTGTTCACAGGTATAAAATAGATGGAGTCAAGCAAGTTAGTGGAGCATGCTCAAACATAAACATACTAGATAGAGAAATAACATCCATATTCAAACATAAAAATTAAACTAAAACTAAAACAAATAACACAAAATATCCAAATAGAGTCAAACAACTTCAATAATCCAAACAGTGGCTCTTACGTCCCCTCTTATTGAGTGCTGGTAGGAATGAGGATGAAACTTTAACCCACATGCCAAGGGGCCCTTAGAACTAGGGGTTCTAAGTCTCGTTGCAAGGATGCCTTTAATTTTGAGCTACTTTGTCGTAAAGTCTCCCTCTCTTTACTATGGTGGACTGGAGTTGTTGGATGGCCAACAATTGAGTCCCCTCTATCTCTACTCTGGATCACACACTACTGGTATTGCTTGGGGAAATTCTGGCTAGCATAACAATGTGCTCTCTTGTTGTTCATCTCTTGGTGGCCGTTTATAGAAGAATTAAAATTCTCTTTCCCTCTCTTGGTACATTGTGGATAGTGACCCAAGAGAGGAGGGTGATTCCATTGTGTGCTCCCTTGATCTCATAAGGAGGCTTGGGCGGTTGTCCTTAGGTGACTTCAAGTGTGGAATCAATGTCTTGGAGTGTGCCTTGTAGTCCCAGAAAATGACTTTCAACACTCCTAGAGTTGCACACATTTTTTAGAAAAGGCGCGTAAAGGCGCATTTATCAAAGACTTTTGCGCGCAAAGGCACATTTGACTAGTCCTTCTTGTACAAAATTTTATTTTTCTTCAGACCTTAGATATGTTTAAATACTTTTAGGTTCTCTAACATCTCTCAGCCCTATAAATCCTTTTGTTTGACATTAAATAATGTTACATTTTCTTGTACTATTTTCCAGTGATAACAGTTGCCCCCTAGTGTGTGAGGTCTAGGAAGAACTGTATAACTGAAATGCATTATAGTTTCTTTTTTGTATACTGTGTGTAGAGAGAGAGAGACCCGCGTGTAGCTCAGAATTGGAGACACCCTGCACCAGGTCGAAGAGCGACCATGTCCTGTCAGATACCTACAAGCGATGGTATAATACAATATATACAAATTTTCTACGAGGCGGGCATGTCCCATGCTTGTGATGCTTTGGCTAGTTAAACAAATATATTTGACAGATACAGATTCTGTCGGTGTCACTAATATGGTAGTGATCTGGTTGTTGATGACGATGATTGTTGACGCCCTCAGGGGCGTTTTTTCTTTGAAAATAAGTGGAAAGTGGTACCCACATGCATAGACTTGGTATGGAATATACATGCGCATTTTATGCATATGTGCTCGATGGGACCTTCCCGTGTAAGAATTATTGAAAGAGACGCTTATAAAGGCACGGGCCTTCGACGAATTTGATCAAAGTGCAATGCTTGTAAGGTATGATACCATCCTGACATGAAAGCTTGTGTTGTAGTCAAATCTTGGGAGGATCGATGGCATCTGTAGGAAATGATGTCTCCCATAGTGCCACCCGAGGATGTCCCTTTTATGGATAGGGGTGATCCAAGGTACCGCTTCCTTTATGGAAAAAAGGTGTTGATGTCGACAAAAAGTAAGTCGCAACCGAACGAGAGGGTCACTGATTCAGGGGATACTGATGCTGGATGTGATGGGTTTAACATAGGCATGATGGCGAGGGGTGACTGAAAAATGATGATGGGGAATCAATGGCCCAATGTCGGAGTATAAAAAGCAGCTTGGCAGTATTCATAACTATTTTTGATGGGGAAAGCCCTGGAGTCGGTAGGACTTCTAGGGTGGGTATAAATTGGTTATGAATTTCATGGTGGCTTTTGGGTGTGGGTGTGATATTCCGACCAAGGGTGATGAGGGACTGCTGCCACGGGAGAAAAAATGAATGAGTGGGTGGGGGACATAGTGCACCATTTGCAGTCTTTGTACACTTACCAAAAAAATAAAATAATGGGGCTTGGTTTGTACAAAACACAGAGACAGGTGCCCCAAAACATGAAAGTGTTCGTTCACTGATGATGTGAGGAAGGTGTTTTGCTGAGGGTGGGGGCCCCATTGGTTGGTCTCATGTGTGAGGTTGATGAAGTGGATGAAAAAGTATCACATATGGGTTATGCTGATGGAGGTATGGTGGGCCAAATGCGAGGCGCGGTAGTGCACTTTTCGATCTATTTGTACAACCTGGTCGTCTGGGAAAGGGGTTTTATTCATATGGTAAAACTTGACCTTATGCATGATGACTGAATGGGCATGAGGTGCTTCCTGGACTACAATGGTATGGCCATGGTGTCACTATTCTTGTGATATATATGGTCTACTATGGGTGACGAGCGCCATGTGGGGGGAGTCTCTACCGATCAACGAGGATGCTTATCATGTGCAAGGTGAGGTGATGATAAAAATGGTAGGATGTGTGGAACCTATGGATGATTTTTGATGGAGAAATGATGTCAGGATATGCAGTTTTTCTAGGACTCTATCATGCTGGGGGTAGAATGATACCTGCTCATGGAGTTGAGGCTAGTTTGCATACTGCCTACAAGAACAACTACCCCAAGTGAAAGCATCTTCATTATCCAAATATTATTGAAAAATATGTGATTTAAAAAATAAGATGAGAGATGGAATACCTGCCGGCGCTGAAAAATTATTTTTTGGGGGTGCGAATATGTGGCACCACCTTTGGGTGTTATGGAGTGTTGATCATAGTGCTGCTTTTGGTATGGTGATTGGGCCTTCTGAGCTCTCGTTATGGTCCTCGAAAGTTTATGAAAAGGGTGATATATGGGAGAATATAGGTCAATTCAATTCATTTGTGTCTGTTGAGTATTGAGAGGTCAGAGGATTCTACGGAGCATTTCTTGCTGTTGTGGTCAGCCTGACCACCTGGGATTAGTGATTTTAATACCAGGTAAAATCCATGACGTTCTGCATTTTAATTTTTTCAGTTTGAGGTTGGCGGGGTCCATACAATACTAGTTTGTACGGATTTTGAGCCAGTTTTACCCTGGATTGCCTGGGCGATCATGGTAAGGGTGCGCATTTTGTGTGCAAAAATAGGGTTTTGCGCACCTTATGTGCGATTTTCTTAGCCTTGGATGCACCTTCCATGCGCTTGTCTGAGGGACAAGCGCGCAGAGGGCCGAGGCAAAATTTTCCCAAATTTTTGGAAATTTGGCCTGTTTTTTGATGTTTTTATGCTGTTGATGAGCTCCTCCTTTGTTGACAGGATGTTGTGGAGGGAGAGGGATTTGCCCGAGCTCCATACTGCTTTAGCCGCTGATGGTCTCGCATGCCAACAGTTGGTGCGATGGTGTCTCCTAAAATTTTTGGAGAATGACCTTCTTTGGTCATAAGACTGACTCCTGCGCTACCTGATCCATCATTGGAACATTCGGCGCAAAGTGTTTGTGCTACATGGGTGTGACCTTGCTATTCATCCTAAGACGGATATCTACTTTGTGACTAGGTTGCTGCCTCAGGGTGAGGCGCTTCGCTATCTAGTTCCTTATGGGAGGGTGGATTTTGAGCGGTTTCAGATGCGCCATTGTGGTGGGGCGCCTCTTATGGAGGGGTGCATAGCCATTGCCTTGGTGATAGATTTGGCCAAGCAGTGTGCTTTGGAAGCTATTCTGTGACTAGCAGGGTCGTTGAATCCACATCGGGTATCGGTCTCGCAGGTAGGAGTCTTCTGTCAGCTGAGGACCAGACATTTTTTTGACTTTTCCCATTTCTACTATGACAGGATGCTGGCACAACTTTACAAGATCCAGGATGGATCGAAGTTGTTTTCATATTCCAGTATTTTATGTAGCATTATGTACGAGTGGGTGGTGCTGCTGAGACCGGTGGTAGCAGTACCTGTTGGGGGGCCACGGGAGCCTCGCATGAGGAGGTGGGCTCATGTGATGCCTCGAGGAGGTGGGGGTAGGGTGGGGAATTACTGGAATGCCACTAACGAGGCTTGGTTTGAGGCCAACCCTCAAATTTTCATGCCCTTCCCATATGCAGGGATGGACCTTCGGGGGGATCCAGAGATGTGTCTCCCTCCTGGCTACGATTGGGGACCAACAGGTATGTCTTTATGTTTTCTACATTTATTTGAGTATGTATGTTTATATGTGTATTATGATGACACTGACATAGTTTTGGTTACTCTTGCAGATGTTGGCAAGGTTGGTTACCCTGTGGCTCTTGATTGGTTAGGCAGGATTCTTTTTAGAGACCTTGGGGAGCTCTGGGAGGAGTTCCTGCACAACCTTAGGGTGGGGCACTGGGTGGTGAGGCTGGCGCTTCAGGGGAGGGTAGAAGCTCGGCTGTTGCTGAGGCTGCGTCCAAGCAAGCTCGTGCTGATGTAGTGGAGGCTGGTGTTTCTGAGCTAACCACGTGGGTCTCAGTTCTGGAGGATGCCTGGGATCAAGTGGACCTCTTGACCTAGGGGATGCCGACTCAAGGCTTTTTAGATGACCTCGAGAAGGTATGGTTGGAGACCTTGATGGCTCGAGAGAGGGATTATTGGCCAGTTTTACCTCGGGTGGTGGTATCGGTATTGGCGACGGCTCCAGTAGTGGTACTGGGAGAAATAGTGGGTCTAGGTTCCCCACTTAGGGGAGCATTTCCCTAGAGCTTTTTTTGTACATGGGGAAAGCACCCATTATGAGGATTCTTCCCCTATTTTTGATGACTTATATGTGTATCGTTTTGGGCTGACCGATGGGTCAGAGACACTATTTTTTGTACTCAGGAACATACATTTTGATATATATATGACAGATATTTTTGCGGCTCTACATGGTGTGCCCCTTGTTTCTCCATATTGATTATGTTATGTTGATGGATATATATGTTTTCTACTTTTTTGTTTTTTTTATCTATGATGGTTTATTCAAGATGCATTCCAGTTTAGAATATTGTTAGCTATGCGATAAGCTGTTTGGTTTTGACTGCTTGGTACATGTGTGAATGTAATGTAGTCAAATTGTCTGCTTAATCTTTTGGCACGCAAATATTTTCCAAATAGATGTGAATCTCGTGTCTCAAATGTTTGGTTTAACTGCAACACTAATAGTTGGGAATCTAGGTAGATATGCATATGGCGTATGCCCTAATGGAGGGCATCGCACATAAGTCCGATAACAACGTCATATTCTGCTTGATTTTTTGTTTCTGAATCGATACACACACCATTAGTGTAGAGTGGTGATCGGTCAGGGTGATAGATAACCCAGATGGCTACTGCTAAACTTTGAGACCATCTTGATGCTCCATCAGTAAATCCGATGTAAGGTTTGGATTGGCAATCCATTGTGACACTCGACCGCGTTTTGTAAAAACTATTTTGGTAAAAAAATTACTGTGGTTGGGTTTGATTATTTTGACTCTAGGGTAGGGCCTTCTTGGCCCTTATGGGTAGAATTTCTTGAGGTAAAGGTCGTTGACGGGGTTGCTGAGGCATATCCCGTTCGGTTCCGTTAATATTTATGCCCCATAGCGAAGGAAATGTTTTATGATGTAGAGTCCTTTCCACAAGGTTTCGAACTTTCTTGGCCCTAGGGCTTCTTTTACGACATTGTAGTGAAGGGCTAGTTCTCCCTCGGTAAATGAACGAGGGTTGATGTGGTGTTCAAACGATGTTTCTACCCTTTTCTTGTGGGCCTTGTTGTGCTAAAGCGACTGTCACCGGCTTTCGTCGACGAGTTCTAGTTGTACGAGGCACTGTTCTAGAGGTTGGGTATCATCAAGGAGTTCGATGGCGGCATGTAAATTCGAGATCCCACGGAAATTAATGCAAAAGCCCCAGGAACCCTGAAATTTTGTGACAGGGATAAGTTGGGAATCCTGGGACGTGGGGGTGGCTACAATCCTATTTCCGATATACGATGATACCAATAGTATGTTTTGTGTCGTGTCATCAGCATTTGGTGGGGGGAGAATATCTGTGATGGGAGTTTGTGTAAGCGCAAGGTTGGGTCCCTTGGTAGGATGGTCAATTTCCTGTTAGTAGAAATTGTGCCTGGTGCAGTGGTGCCTGAATGTTTCCATTAACGGGCATGCCTCTGGTTTGTGGTTATGGCTAGTGAAAATGGTGCATGGTACCACTGTGCCAACCGAGTAGATTGTGTGGGAATCAACACTACTCTTCGTCCCAGATGTGGACGCTTGGAAAGGATCTATTATAGAATATGAGGTCTTCTGCTTCCATTTCCATGTCGTTGGCTTGGGTGTGTCTAGTTCTTTTGGGGAGTGTAGACTTAACACTGCTCTTGCTACTCTTAGCTTAGGGATATTCTCACATTTAATTGTATGATGAAAGTGTGAACAAATCTGGCAATAAGTACATGTGATCTTCTCTTGGTTAGAGAGATTTTTTTTCAGGAGAGAAGAGACTGTGCGAAAATTGTTTGTGAGGTGCTTCATTTCTTTGCATTGATTGACTCTATGGTAAATCAGGTCGCATAGTTTGCATGTTATCCTAGGTTGGACCTGGGTCATGCTTTTTTGGTGCGCCATCCCAGTTTTCCCATCACGCCGATGTGGGTGTGGGGTTACTGGTCTGGGGGTGATATACTTTCTATACCATTTGAGGAGATCATCCTCTTTCTTCTCTAATGTATGAATCATATCAATTAGCGGATGAACTTTCGAGATATAGGTACACCACTTTCCGCAATGATTGCCTTGACATACTAGGACAAATAACCTAGATATGGGGGTCCCATCGTGTTCAGTTTTTGGTTTGGTGGGGTACCAACATCGTAACGCTGCTAAATTAGGGCAAGTGGCAACCACATGATTGAGCATTTTACATAATGCACATGTTGGTCTTCTCTGTAGAGAGCGGTTGGGGGTAACTAAAGGCTCCCTGATTGGTCGCTTTTCAGTTGACAGAAAGAGGATGGATCTACTCATCACATCTTCTTGGGTTGTCGAGTTGTTCATATATTTTGAGTCTGTGCCATCTTCTTGGGATAGGTGGACTATGGTTGATCGCATACAAGCTAGTGCTATGCGGAATCTAGGTATGTAGCGACAATGGCACACCGGGTGATTATCACCACATATCCGACATAAATACTGGATGTCCATGTTATTGCGATATACTATATGAATTGGATACCATCGTTGGAAAATTTCCAAAGCTGGGAAATCAATGATGAAATGATCGAGCTCATCGCAGAGTACACAACGCTCGATGGGAGGAGGGGGCCTGGCTAGGAGTCTTTCAGGTGACTGTCGTTCCTCATGTAGATACAGGATGGTGCGAGGTTCATCTCCAGATGACTGAGTGGAGGGATCCTCTTGATAGGATCACTCTATGGTGTGTAAGGCGCCCCTGTATCTCAGGATTTCTGGGCAATGATGGGTATAGTGCCCATAATTTCTGCAGATAGAGCATGCGTGATTCATACACAATTCTTTGCCTTTAATTTTGGTGGTCGTCTTCACCCTCTTTCCTCTCTTGGTTTTCTTATCCGAAATCATCGGTTTTGAAATGGGAATTTCCTTTACAAGGATGTTTTCGATGGTTTCCTGAATTGGTGGGGCCTACTCGGGACTGAGGGGTTTTAACCCTGTGGTGGTGATGTGTGTGGCTCCCGTCCCAGAAGGGGGAATGAGGTACCAAACTGGTATTGAAAAAGATATGTTTGGTAACACCATTATTGCCAAGACCTACTGGGATACAAAACTAGCTGGGGGTAGAGGAAAGGGGTTTTGGAAGCGGCATAGGCTAGAGAGGTTATCGTGGCCGAGGACTCGATGTAATTACTACTTGTGTTCGTGTCCTTACTAGCTTCAACGCTTGATGTTGACATCATGCACACCAGAGCCCCTATGATGTCAGGTGATGACTCAAGTATAATATGGGGATCTCCTAGGAATTATACTAGGATGGATGACGGTTTGAACTGGCTAGGGTCATATTCTTGGTACCATGAAAAAACATTTGCAGATGTGTCTACGTAGGGTAGAATGACATTGGTATTTGTAAGGGGGCGCTTTTAACTATGCGTCAATTGGTCAACAATAATGATGTAGTCCTCATGAGGGAACATCATAGTTCAGAAGATAGAGGAGGCGACAACTGACATGGCATACATATAACTCCGACCAAGGAGTATATTATAGTCCAATTGGGTGTCGAAGACTTCAATGTTTATAAGGACTATCTTTCCGGCTAAGCAGACTAGGACATTTTGGTAGAGACTGATGGGGGCCGAAGGGCGACCATCATATGCTCTAAGCATGATGTCTGATGGCTTTTGTTCGGCTGATCCTAACTTCCGCCAAACATTCTTTGACATGATGCATGTGGATGCACCTTCGTTAATGATACATCGGTGAATGGTAATGTTCTGGACCAACACTAGTATCTGAAAGGCGACCATTGAATGAAGCCTAGGGGTGGCTTTATCTAAATCAAAAGCCATTAGGCGTGTAGCGGCAGTGTTGATAGCACCTAATGCAGAGAGTAAGGAATTCCGCTGATTTGGGCATGACTGTAATACCTCCAAAGTTGACATAGCGATGGGCGATTGAGCTAAATCATCCACAATACTATAGTTATGGGTTTCTTTGGAATAGTTTCCTGCTCGCCTAGTTGGTCCCTTGACCATCTTTGGAAAAGGTTCAATAGGCATCCTTGATATGGTCAAAGGTGTAGATGGTGCATTGGTACTAGCCCTTGACGCGTCGGTGTTTGGTGGCATATCATAATTTCGATTCTGTGTCTAAAAAAACATTTCCTCGCCAGTCATGTGGATTTTTTGGATGTTTTTTTTGGAGTTTTCGAGAGTTTGTTACTGCATGCTAAGTGTCCCTTGATGGGGGAAAGGTTCCTGCATGATTGCTGGCTGCTAGGAGGATCCCCCTTGTCCACGGGTACTCTGCAACTTCTTTAGCTCAGGGAGGTCAGGACAATGGTGAGTGTAATGGTCGTACTCACCACAGATCAAACAAGAGTGGTTTGTTCAAAGAGGTGGCATTTTGTTATGCCTTTCGGAGTTGCTTGGCTCTCTTTGGTTCCATTTCGGTTGGAGCTGCCTCTAGCCTGAGATCACAGATGGAGTTGCTTGTTGTCACCCCCCCAGGATTTCCTTTAGGCTTGTTTTTTCCTTTTTTCTTAACCGCATTAGGAGGATAGTTTTCCTAGTTGGCGCGGTTGGTTTTGGGAAGGTTGCACAAAGTTCACCAGTGCATTATTCTGCATGGGTGGGTGTTATGCTGGGGAATGAGCATAATGTGGTCCCTGGTTTGTAAATGGTTGTTGGAGGGGGGTAACTCTTTCGTCAGCATGTCTATCTGCATACTGGGTCCCCTGAGTTGGAGGATAGGGTCCTCCATGTTGATGGTGATACGACGATGCCCTACTGGTCAAATTTTGCGGAGGCATGTGATGAATTCTGTAGCCGGGTTGTGGTACGTTCTGGGTAGAATCATACGTGTAACCAGGGTATTGAATGCTATTGCTTGGGTGACTTTGGGTCAATGACCCAATTAAACCGTTTGCAGAGTTCTACGCGCCTGGAAATTATTTGTAAGTTTGTGGGTGCGGGGTGTTCAGCGGGACATTGTAAATATACCTTGTCTGCGTATAGATTAGCTTGAGCTGGTGGGCCTTAATGATGGCATCCTCTTCGGATATGGGATTTTTTTGTGCCACATCATTTGAAATCTATGCGGGGAAAGTTTTCAAGAACATGTCAATAGAACTCGATCGTCGAGTTTGGATTTACACAAACTATGACGTCGCCGCCATTCGTGGAGATGGTCTGAGATATGGATGGCGGGGGTTTGCCTAAAGTGGGTCAGTAACTCCATTCCAGAATCATGGTGGATGGGTAACTAAAAATAGGTCAGGAACGTAGTGGAGAGGGCACTAAAGGTTCAATGTGTAGAAGAGGGTTGCTCCACATACCATTTCACTGCTACTCCGATTTGAGTGCCTTGAAACAATCTTAGTCGAATAGTATCATCAACGATGTTGTTCGAAAAACACCACAGGCAGAAAGTCATAACATGATTTCCGGGGTCTTCTGATTGCTTTCCTTCAAACTTTGAAATGCCTGAAGGGAGCTTCGTGGTCATGGGAGGCCATATGGGGTTGTGTACAATGGGGTCGTTTGTCAACTTGGTTAAATCTAGTAGATTTAACGAAGCTAGAAAATTTGACTGCGAGGTTGTGGCCATTCCGACTTGTGAAAACATAATTTTCTCATTAGGAATAGGGTTTGTTTGCAACCTACCCTATTGTGTGTTCAACTGGCTTCTTGAATGGGTAGCACTCCTCTACCCTCTAGGGGTTTTGGGAGGATTGGTGTGTGGTGATCCTGTGGGGGTGTTCACCGGTGTGGCGTTGTGAGACTGACTAGGGTTCCCAACTAAATATGCCTCAATAAAGGATGAACCAATAATGGTGGCTATGTTCTGTCTTTGACGCCTAAATGGAAAAAGACCTGGAACCCCTCCTAGTAATAGGGGGAGGTCCAAAAGACGTCTAGATCAACGAGGTCCCATTGGGTCCATTCTGACGTCAGCTAGGTATGGCTTTGGAAATATTTGAGAGGATAGAGATTATAATCAAAGCAAAATTCTGACCGCATACATAAAACAAAGTGAAAATAAAATAAGTTTTCCCTTTAGATTAATCATATGTGAGCAGTCAATCAAAAAATATGGTTTTTATTTGTTTGCGTATTATACTCAAATCCTAGAAGACATAATCATCCTCAGACACTCAAATGTAACTGGGCCTTGATAGGATATCTTGCGAGTGCTAGCACAACGTCTCGTAAGAGTTGGTGATGCCCCCAGTCAGCCGAAGAAAAATCCACCAAGGTAAGGGTATAAGATCTAGTGCTTACCTGCATTGTCACCTATAGTGGAATGATGCCCTAATTTTGGCCACTAAGTCCCACCATCCCACTTAAGCGTTCGAGTCTTGGGCTTCGTGGTAGTTCGCTACCGAGTATCATCCGAGTCAGGTAGCCTCAACGAATACTACACACACTGCGCCTAAGCCTAACCCCCTCTACATTATATCTCTGTCGTACTCAGGTTTTCTTTTCCGTGGGCTGATAGGTGGATTTGAAAGTTCCCTAAACAGTAAACTTCTATGTTTCAAGATGAAGAATGATCAAGGCAGCTTATGGGATTCCTACCCCCTTGATCCTAACTTAGACTATAAATTCTTTTGTAGCCCTTGTGGGGAGAATTTAGCGAGTTTTGTTAAGTTAGTTTTAGGTGTCTTTTCCTTTCATAGTGTGTGGATGTGTGTGAGAAAAAAGTGAACAAGCACATAGTTTGAACGTGTGGATATGCGGTGATCCTTTTCAAAATCCCATATTTAAACTATGTTCTATTGTTCCTTGCTCAAAAGAAAAACATGCGCGGATATGGGTCGCTTTAAAATTTTCCTAGTTAATCTATGTGATCAAATATAGGGAGATGGTGAGTTGTGAATAGAGAGTGTTCATATGCTTGCCTAGGATCACCGGAGGGTGCAAGGGCAGCAAAGATTACTTGCTCTTCTATCGATAATTATATCCTGGTCCCGAAATCCTACTGAAAAATTGAACTAAATTAATGACTTTTACACTAAAAAAATGAACTAGCTAAGCATGTGTGGACTTGGGCCACTTACTTTGGCTAATTACCTAGGTTTTTTGGTACCTCCATTTGGAAAAACATAATTTTTTTCGAAATGAAAGTTAATTTTCTTCCTACTTAAAATATGTGTTAACTTTGCAAAAATCGACTTGAAATAAAACCAACACCAAGCCTGCCAAAAGAAGCTAAGAGTGAGCTTTAGCAAGCTACGAGGCACCTCAACTAGTGCTGGAAGATGTATTATGGGCTGCCAGACACTCCTTACAAGAAGGGAAAGATGGAATTGTTGGAGAAAATTCTAATTTTGTTTTTTGTGTGCAAAAAGATGAAACATGCGCGATTCCTACATGCATGTCAGCTCTGAATGCGCACATGTCTATGAGAAATGTGCACAAATTCTTGCAATGTAATTTTTTGGAGCTCTTCTACTTCAATCTGTCACTAGGGGTGAACTAGGAAATGAAGGAGAGAAAGGGGGAAATTCTAGCCCAACTCCACAGCAAAGATGGAGGTCTCTGCAAAAAGGCACTACCACATAACTTGGAAATAAACATTACCAGAGTCACCAATCCTGCTTTAGTGTGTTTGGTGCACATATGTACAAAATCACACCAACTTAAGGGGTGTGATTTTCCCTCTTATGTTATTGGTCATAGGCAGAAAATAGATGGAGTCAAGAAAGTTAGTGGAACATGCTCAAACATAAACATACTAGATAGAGAAATAACATGCATATTCAAACATAAAAATTAAACTAAAACTAAAAAAAATAACACAAAATCTCTAAATAGAGTCAAACAACTTCAATAATCCAAAATGTGGCTCTTACATCCCCTCTTATTGAGTGTTGGTAGGAATGAGGATGAAACTTTAACCCACTTTCCAAGGGGCGCTTAGAACTAGGGGTTCTAATTCCCGATGCAATGATGTCTTTACTTCTAATATGGCTTGGTGCAAAGTCTCCCTCTTTCTACTATGGTGGACTGGAGTTGTTGGATGGCCAACAACTGAGTCCCCTCTATCTCTGCTCCAGATCAAACACTATTGGTATTGCTTGGGAAAATTATGGCCAGCATAACAGTGTGCTCTCATGTTGTTCATCTCTTGGTGGCATTTTATAGGGGAATTCAAATCCTCCATCCCTCTCTTGGTACATTGTGGATAGTGACCCAAGAGAGGAGGTGATTCCATTATGTGCCACATTTATTCCATTGTGTGATCCCTTGATGTCCTAAGGAGGATTTTCTGGCTATCCTTAGGAGGCTTCAAGTGTGAAATCAATGTCCTAGAGTGTGCCTTGTGGTCCCGGAAAATGACTTCCGCCACTCTTAGGATTATGCATATTTTTGAACAAAAGGAGCGCAAAGGCGTGTTTATTGAATACTTTTGCATGCAAAGTCACATTTGACTAGACCTTCTTGTACGCAATTTGATTTTTCCTCAGACCTTAGATATTTTTAAATACTTTCAGATTCTCTAATGTCTCTCAGCCCTGTAAATCCTTCTGCCTGACATTAAATAATGTCACCTTTGCTTGTATGATTTTCTAGTGATAACAACGGGGACAAAATACTAGAATCCGAGGAATGCATAATAAAGGAGGATACTCAAAGTGTTTTAAACCAAGAAAGGAATTATGAATGTCATGGCCTTATTGAAAGATGGTTCCAATCAAAGATCAAATCACCTTATTTCTTAATTGCATTATCAAAACAATTGGTTTTTCATGTTTTGATGTGTTTTAATGTATATTTTTTAAAACCAAGGATGAATATATTTTGAATCCTTTTACGAACATGGTTACACTAGAAATATGCATATGCTTGACCAATTTTTCTATTTCTAGTAAAGTAGATTAAGGTAGAATCAATGAATAAAACCAAGTTTGGCGATGTGTTTTTTTTTTAAGTTTTAAAGTTAGATTTCATTTTATTTGTATTTTTATTTATTGGTGGTGTAGTAAGAGCCACCCATATCACTAATCATTTGCAGAAAATGTAGAAAGCGAAGGAATATTTGAGAACAAGGAGAATAAATAATAGTTTTGAGAGCCACAATCTGAATTTAGAGATCAAATCCTTTCACTTTGTCTTTTTAATTTCACAATCCAAATTAATAAAAAGCTTCAATATTTATGAGTACGTTATCTTCTTGCATTCTCTGCGATCTAGAAGATTAGAAAATAAAATTGAACAAAGTTAGTTTTAAAAATTTGCAATAAAAATTGGATAAGAGATCTAAATTCATAATAAAAAGTATAATTATAGGATTTTAAAAAAGATAAAAGTGAAAAAATCACTACAAGAAAAAAGCACATTGGTGAGGGTCATGCTTGTGATGGACCTTTAAGGTTCGTCACCAATGTCACATATGGTGACGTTCATTAAAAAACCGTCACTGTAAGTGTATATAGTGATGGTCCTTTATGGTCCGTCACCAAAGACATTTTCAATGACACTTTTGGTGAGGGTCGTTAAAGGCCCATCACTAATTCTCTCTTTGGTGACACTTCTAGTGATGAACTTTTAATGACCCTCACCAATGCTCTTTTTGTTACTTTTGGTGACGATCAAAAAATGTCCATCATCATTGATCATTCCAATGAGTTTTTGATGACGCTATGTGCCTGTTAATATATTTTTTGTCAAAAGATAACGATTTAATACCATTATTGTGGAGCATTTTTTATAATATGTCCAAGGCCATAGTGGTTAGGGTCAGTCAATTTTTTAAGAAGTAATAAGTGTGTATCATTTCCCTCAAGTAATGACTAGTTGAATAGAGATTTCCTATGAGTCAACACATGATTCATATCTATTAAGTTAATTATCTAGCAAATTCCATTTAGATAAAGTTCCACTATTGTGTGTAGGAAATATATTATTTAATACATAATCGAGCTCTGAAAATTCTATTAATGAGAAAGACCTAACAATCCTCAACAATTTGGGCACACCTTAAATTACTGCTTTGGCACACACTAACATTTCTTATTACCCCACATGTCTTGGAACATCTTTGTACCTAGAACATCTTTTGATGACATTGACGCCCAAGCACATGGTGGCATGCGCTAACAAAACATGGAACTCTCTTAGCATGTGTTGGCATGCTGCATATAGTCCCTAGCATGCCCTAGAACACCTTGGTTGAATGCATTGACATACATTAGCACTTGGCACACAATGCCACTTGGCATGTATTGGGACCTATTATTAGTGTGCCTAGCATGCCCCTTTTCAAAAAGATAAAGTTTTGACTTATTAACCCTCTTATTGGTTCTTCCTTTTGTTGCCTTGACACATATTGATATACCCTGGCACCCTATGCCACATCCTTAGCACCTAGCATGTATTGGCATATCTTGGCACTATTAATTGGCACATGATATAATTAGCACACCCTAGAACTCCCAAGCACACTTTGGGAATTCTTGACATGCCTTGATATTCCCTAGCATGCCTTACCAATGCTTAGCATACCTTGTCACTCCCTCCTTGGCATGACAACTAACACTCATTAACACTAGTCTCTGGCAGTACACGTTCCTCATATTCATTAACTTCCATGAATTTTTACCTAGTGCTCCCTTATTGTTTTTTCCTAGTACTCCTTAACACTCATCAACATGAATTATCACTCTCTAGCACACCTTAGCACTCTTCAACATTCCCTTCCACTTCATAACATGCATAACACTAGTCCCTGACACATATTGGTGCTTGGCACGTGTTGGCACTTGGAAAGTCTTAGCATGTATGGAATACGTTGAGATGCCTTGGTATGATTTAGCATGGTTTAATATTAAATTTATTTGTGATGATCAATTGTTGGAAAGTAGATGAGAAGCAACAAAGGAATACTTGGCACTTAGAATGCACTAAGACTTTGCACTTGGAACCTATTGCCACCTAGTGTTAGTGTGCCTAGCATGCCTCTCTTGGAAAAGGTAAATTGATGACTTATTAACCCTCTTCTGTGTTCATTTCCTTATAGTTTAACTTTTTTCTCCCTTTTGTTGTCTTGAAAGTCCCTGATACGCATTGACACACCCTTGCACATCTTGGCATGCCTTATCACTTGGCACATCTTAGCATGTTTGACATGTATTCCCACTATCTGGCACATCAAGGGGGTGAAGAGAGATGTAGTCCTAAAGTAGGTCGAGTACAAGGGCCGAGTAAGGGTTGATAAAGGGAGGTCATGATCATCCTCCAAGAGCAAGATCATCATGTGAGGGTTCAGAAGAATGTTGCATACCTTAATGGTTGGTTTGCGCTAGGAAGTAGGATGGCATATTGTTGGTTCTCTTCTGGTAGATCAAGCTTAAGAGAGGTTTCTCATGAGAATCTGGGCATGTGATTTCAATGGTGTATTTGTGTGAAGGCCACATCAAATTCTGAAATGTTGAAATTTGCAACAAGAAATAGTGAGATTGGAAACCATAAAGGACAAAAAAAAATGCACCCACACTTGTGAGGAATTTTGATGCACCAGGAGTGAGGAATGTGGGGCGTCTAATTTATTTTTCCCTTAAATAAATTGGACAATAAATTTTAATTTCATCTCATAACAACTTGTGTCAGTTAATTAAGTCATGATGACCGAGTTAGCTCAAGAAATTTGAGTTGAGGGTCTAATATGAGGCATCTAGAGGGATTCTAATATTTTTGGGGTCCAGTTGAAGTTGATGCATTAGTGGGGTGCAAGTGTAATTAACTCAATTAAATGAGTTAAAATCAGTTTAACTAGTTCTAACTGAGTGATGAGCTAGTGAGAGGTCCAATGAATTAAATTAGATTTAATTCAAAATGAGTGATCAATCAGATAACTGATAATTCACTATTAATAGTTGCATGCATGTCAGTTTCGAGGAATACCCAGTTGAGACAGAGGTTAAAGGGAACATAACTATCAGTTGTATTTAGAGAAAATTTCCCATGTGCAATTATAAAGTCATTGGGATGCCATGATGGATTGCGCAATCAAGGAAGACTGATTTTCCTAATTAATAAGGAGTTAATTCCCTAGGAATTGCATGAGCAAGGCAAGCTGAAGTAAGGATGAGAATTGGCTAAGTACTAGACCGATTTTGCCTAGATCAATGGGAGACAATTGATAGAGTGTTGGAGAATCTCATGAGATATTAAGCATTGTATTTTTTCATGATTACTTGACTTAATACACAATAGATATAGAGGGGTTTTGAGAAGTTGCTTTCCCCAAATACATCATGTTGTTGTGTGATTGATAATTTCTTTCTCTTACTTATATGTGATTGTGCAATCGTGTTTTGTTTCCACAAATTGTAGGAAGAATTAAATATCTAGTTTTATTAGATTACAAGATCAGATTGAATCTCGTTGGTTAGATTTTCTACATGGTATCAGAGAAGGAATTTTTTGGGCGGCTATTTTGCAGAGAATATCTAAATATTTTTGTGTAAAATTTTCAAAAACAAATAGAATATTTGGATTCCTTGCGAAAAACTACCTAAATGGAAAAAATAAATCGGTCAAATCGGAGCTCGGATGAGGGAGATATCATCGATTTAAAATAAAATATTTTTTAGAATATTTTTGTAACGTCAGGAAAATTACACTGTGCGCGGGTCAAGAACCTATATGCACTTGAGGTACCATATGCATGCAAAGCTTTGAGGAGAAAGGCAGAATTTAGAGACTTGGTGGTTTAGAGGGAGCATAAATTACCTCTCAACATGCAGCCTCATGAGAAGCAGTCTCAGAAGGTTATGGAGTAGTTGTGACAATTGGAGAAGCAAAGAGGAGACTCAGTGGAAGCGTACGCTCAAGCAGAGACCTCCATGAGGGGGAAATTTCAAGCCAGATGGGAAGAGGGAGCAACCATACCTGGAGGTGTAAGGTGGAGTGATGTGTAGATATAATCCCAGGATAATAAATTTGGGCAAGGTCCATTGAGATGGCGTGTCTCATGGATCAAACCTAGCTACGAGGAGGCCACAATACAATAGTAGTAGGAAGGATCAGTTAGATTGATGTAGTCAGATTTCAGCAAGACATAAATCAGAGTGACAGATTTCAAATACTGGAGCACAAATCAGAGTTAGCAATAGTTCAAATTGCATAGATACAGATGTCAGCAACAACGCAGAGAATTCAGTACTAGAAAGGTGCAGTAGCTATCAGTAGTCAGAAGACTCTGATGATAGATGCATTATAATGATTCAGTTGTTCGGAGGCTATTCAGTTTCATGATTTGTAGGTGCAAACAACACTAGAGAAGTGTAGCATGCAGAACATTCCAAATATATCGGATGGGGATAGATTGAATTCATTTCTTGTTGAGAGGGAGTGTTGAAATTTGCAACAAGAAACAGTGAAATTGACAACTAGAAAGGACAAAAAAAAAATGCACCCACATTGGTGAGGAATTTTGATGTACCAGGAGTGAGGAATGTGAGGCGCCTAATTTATTTTTCCCTTAAATAAATTAGACAATAAATTGTAATTTCATCTCATAACAACTTGTGTCAATTAACTAAGTCACGATGACTGAGTTAGCTCAATAAATTCAAGTTAAGGTGATCAAGGTAGATATTGGTGGCCACCCGCCTATTTCACTTGGGCCCTCACCATTGTCTCTTTCAGTTATTCAGTTTCCTTAATTATAGCACAATTTACTATTTTTGTCAGATTTTCAGGTCCTGAACTTCTGGAGCCATTTTGAGACCCTGAATGACATTTTTTAGGCATGAAAGGTTTAGTGATTTCAAATAAATCACATTAGTAGTTGTATTCCTTGAAGATATCTTTCTAACGAGGTATCATGTGCGTCAAACGAAGATCATATTACCAAGTTACGACCCTGGGAAGTTGGCTACCCAACTAACCCCAACAGGGCCCATAAATTCTTGGTGTTACATCTCCTCAGATTAGGGTTTTGGTTGTTTAGGGTTTTCTCTTATTTTAAATAATAAAAGGCCCTTTATCCTTATTGTAACATAGTTCAGAGGAACATAACTATCAGTTGTATTTATAGAAAATTTCCCATGTGCAATTATAAATTCATTGGGATGCCATGATGAATTGTGCAATCAAGGAAGGATTATTTTCCTAATTAATATAGAGATAATTCCATAGGATTTGCGTGAGCAAGGCAGGCTGAGAATTGGCTAAGTAATAGACTGATTTTTCCTAGATTAGTAGGAGACAATTGGCAGAGTGCTGGAGAATCTCAAGAGAGATTAAGAATTTCATTGTTTCATGATTCCTTCACTTAATACAAAATAGAGATAGAGGGTTTTGAGAAGTTTCTTCCCCAGATACATCTTGTGTTTTTCGATTGATAATTTCTTTCTCTTACTTATATGAGATTGTGCGATCGTGTTTTATTTCCACAAATTGTAGGAAGGATTTAGTGTCTTGTTTTAGTACATTACAAGATCAGATTGAATCCTGTTGGTTAGATTTTCTACATGAAATAGAAGAGAGGGTTGATACCATATTTCCTTGTGGTGGTTAGTAGGCCGCAAGGTTTGTGATAAATACCAACATAAATGGAGGAGGGCTTGCACTGTAATTTAGAGACATAACAGAAGTTGAAGCAGGTGTAATATTGACTGAGTTAACCCTAGTTTGAGGGTCGAAATTGAGATCTGAAGTTCATGTCAAGATTTAGTCAAAGAAATGCCTAGAATCTATGGATCCATATGAGCTAGGTCTTGTCTCTTATGGAGGCAAGAGTCATGTTTTTTATATGTGTGGATAGGGTTTGTTCTACAACAATTAGAAGTACATAAGTATAATGCCCTAGTTAGGACAGTTTCCTAGCATGTTTAGTTCATAAGGTATGCCCTTAATACTATGAAAAATTTTGTGCAGAAGAAGACGGGTTGTGACCCTTAGAGCGAGGTTTATTTCTGCAATATAGATCACAGATTTGGAAGATGGTTTGTAGATTCAATATGTGTGGAGACAACAGATCTAAAGGAGGGTGGAACCTGAGCAGAAGATTGAGCATGCAAAAGAAATGTGCCATATGAAGAATGGATTGACATGCAGAGGAGTTGATTTTGGTGGACTTTCCATAGAGTTTTAGACAAATATCTAAAGAAATATATAAAAAATTAGTAAATGGACTATTAGTGGCTGATTTTTGACCCTACTTCAGTCATCTACAAATTGCTACAAGTATGATAAGAGGAGTATTTCATATTTGTTCATATATTGGACATAAAAAATCAAGTTTTTGATACACAAGAATAATGATCTTGAGAGGACTCAAACCATTGTTAGGTGGCTTATTTGAAGAGCCCTAGATGAAGACAATATTGTGGGCTCTAGATAAGTAAAAATAATTGATTGTGGTTGGGCAGATTGATGGTAGTCCATGTACAGTTGGAGGGTTGTTAGGTTATTGTCAAAGAAGAGCTATGACTCTTGTTCTGGTGAAGGAAAAAAAAACTGGAAGAAGGGTAGGCATGTAGGGATTAAGTATGTGTAGAATTTAAAGGACTAAAGTAATAGTCAAGTGGGCCAGCCAACTATCCCTAGTTCACTATATTGTAGAGGATTGATTCAGTGCGAAGAAGGGCAGCCTCCATAGCCCTAGACTTATCATCTTGGCACTGTAGTATGGAAAAAGTGGGCATACCAAAGATTTGTTCACAAATGGAATTGTGAACAACTTGTTACTACTCAAACTAGTAGTGGACCTAAAAGGGGTTCCTAGGAGGGAAACTACTAGGACAAGGGAAATGATGGAGGCTTAGCCCATTGTCACCACAAATAAGGCTCCTTTTTCTCCACGGACATTCACCGATCGGTGGAGTCCCAATATTTTATGAAGTCACTTGTAGAGTATAGGTCAATGAATAGGTGGGAAGTGACCCTCGAAACCCTTTCCCTAAGATAAAATAAATAGTGGGACTTACTTTCCTTTTAAGCAAGGGAATTTATCTTCTAGGGAGAGTGGAGGGGGATTGAAGGGTTGAGGGAGAAAAATAAGACTCATGAAAGAAGTTCTCAATCCCTAAAATCCTCTTGGAAACTTGGATTTCCAAATGGTCCTTGATGAAAGGCCTTTGACACCAAATGGGACCACACGGGGCCAAGTGGACCCAACCCAGGTTTGGGGATGGAATTTAGCAACCAATGATGTTCCTATCCTGGACAAGGTGAGGGGAAAGGATCAGATAAGAGTTTTTACTTCGATAGGTCAAATTGATCCTACTATGTTCTATCCTTGGGAACACCTAGGCAAAACTTGATCCTAGAGCTAGGGCTTGAGGTATCTGGATATTCCACCATCGAAATTGGCCCAAGTTCTGAGGAGAGTGAGGGCACCCATTAGCGTAGTTGCCTCTAGGAGATAGAAGTTTTCCTCTAGCTAGATTCCTGGGAAATTGTTGCCCTAGCTGACCTAATGGGGCTAGACCTAGGGAATGTGAAAATTTCTTAATGTGAGAAACCCTACTGCAATATCCTGGTTTAATTCTCCTACTTGAATTAAGTTACAAGTTAATTTCTGAAATATTCAATAAATTAGCTAAGTAAATAGTAAATACAATTAGAAACCTACACATACAGATCAAATACTGAATAGCATGCTCATAGACAAAGTGACACACAGGTTTTCTGGGCAATTTTCCCCAGAAAAAACCTAATGTGGGAAAACCAGTGCAACTAGCTCTAGAGGGTTTTCATTATTATGCAGAATCTGTGTAGAACAATCCTGGGAACCAAAACTGGTTCACCCAATATAGAAATAAAAACGGTAGTAATACGTTGCTTTGAAGCCTTCTATTCAGCCTGCTTGGCCTGCATCGGCCTCTGCGCTGCTCAGTAAGGGCTTGCGTCACACCTAAAGGGCTTAAACTTCCCCTATGCTACCCTGACTGGGCCTGCGTCAGCCCTACATGGCTCCTGCTGCCTCTGCGTTGCCCTTGTTGGGATCTGGCTGGACTGTGTGGCTCCTGCTACCCCTGCTGCTCTAGCTAGCTGGAATGCTTAAGTAGAAAAATCATAGATAAGAAAGAAGGCACTGGCCAAAGGTAACACATAACAACCAAAAAAATTGAAGAAATGAAATGAAAATAGATCAATGTCCACAAATAACTGAAATAGCTTAATGGGACTAGAGAGTAAAATCTTCGACAACAACAATAAGTGCTTATAGCATCAGCTAAGAGAACAAAGGAGACTAGTTCATGAGGTTAAAATGTTGTATAATTGTTGGCACAGAAAAACTGTAGAATTGTTAGAGTAAATCTCTACAGGTACCATTAGTTGGTGATCAACGATATTCATTTAATCTCATCAAATACCCTGATGAATGGGCCTTACAGGTTATTTTCATAGACAAACCTCACAAAAGTTGCGTGATGGAAAAATATCCACACTATATTGAAGAAAACACCTACCAAATAAGGATGACATTTCAAATGGGGCAAGAAACAATAGAGAGATAGATATCAAAAAATTTAAAATGCTAGGGCAACATGAAAGCAACTAAGTAGCATGGTAGAAAGCACAATAAAGAAAATTATAAAAATGGAAAACCCTACAAATTATCACCCATCCAAACATCACCACAATTTTTTCTTTAACTCTAAATCTCCAAATTCATCAAATTATATCCTATATTCAAACATGATCCTCTATGTTAGCCATTCTGAAGATAAGGCTGAGAACCTACTACAGAACCATCACCTACATGTAGTGATTTTATTCTATGACCAGACAACCTACTTTCCTGAAGACGCCAAAAGGTAAACACTCTATGCCAAGATTTTCCATACAGCCCAGGTTGAGCAACCACATATACATCACCAGTTTTTTCTCTTTAGATTTGTAACTTAGAAGAGTTTTGTCTGACCACCTCCGAGTTGCTCCCAGAGTCACCCAGGCAAGCCCTCTCAGCATCATCCTCTTTCTATAGTACCTAATTATTAATTTAATTAACCATAATAGTTTCTTAATTATGGAGGTATTTCAAATATATTTCCAATAAGCATAAAGCTTTCATGTTAAACAATCAGGTCGAAAGACTTTAGACTATGATGCAAAAAATACAAAGAAACCTCACCAACACTCAAAGGACAAACAAAGTCAAACCTCTACAAAGTATAAATATATATTTGATAAACATCATTCCACCACAAAAATGGGCTTAACTTAAGAAAATTCTAATTACTGTGCTTTCAAGGCCAGTAATGTTATAAACATACCCCTACACCTCGTGAACAATCAATGTGTATCAACAAACCATCATAAGGCTCATTTTAAACATCATTATTATCATTTTATAAATCATTTTTATTAAATCAACAAGAATTAAGCAACAATTGCATTCAGTTCCACTGAAGAAAAGTATACGGAAGTTTCATATACTTATTATGAAGCTATCTAGACTTTCAACTTGATTGTAGAGTCAACCAATCAGTTGTTGAAGCCCAATATTGTCTCTTGTGAGAATTAAAGTTACATCAAGCTCTATGAAAATCCATTGGGTCATGACCATTTCAAACACATTGATATTCAATACAATTTCCTAAGATTCCAAGTTCATTAGGGAGTTGGTAGTGTTGGACCACATTCTGACAAAGTTGCATATGGTTAATAGTTTGACAAAGCTCCTAACAAAGCGGAAGTTTGACAAGTTGGGGGAGAACCTTGGGTTATTGGAATTTTTTTTTTTTCAAGAGTGTTAGATCTACCTAGTTGGTCTGAGTTGGTCTCACCTCAGCCTTGGGAAGTTGAGTAGCACTAGGATTGCAGAGCTAGATTATGGTACACTAGTCAGAAATATTCTTAAATATAACTAGAAGCTTATAACTACACCTTCGAGGATAGACGAATTAGTTGTTGGGTCACACCCACCAAGTATGGCACACTAGTTGAGGAGATTAACACCATCATCTCGGGTGCATTCATGAGTGCACACTTATGGAATGAGGCACCTTTAGGAGAGGAGTTATATCTACTATGATAATGCACTACTCTAAAAGAAAAGCCTTGCATACAAGGAAAAGTTATGAGGGAGTTACTCATGCTCAAGGGAGATGCACCACTAACACTATCATTACCCTATTTTCTAACAACACCTTCTCTTAACTTATAAATGAAAAGGATAGGCACACTAGTTAGAAATTTGTAGAAGTAGATAATAAGAGTGAGTGTTAGCTTGTAGGTTGTAGTAGGAGCTTTTGTGAGATGACAACTTGTTGTCACGTTCTTCTATTTGAGTAATAAAGACTTCTATGCAATTGTTGTTGGAGCCTGCTCTTTTTATCCTGAATTCTCAGATTGCAGATTTGTGTAGAGTGGGCCTAGTATATTTGTTGTTTTAATCCACTGTACATGCTGTGTTTTCACTCTTGAATTTACATCCTTCAATTTCTATTCGTACAAATATGAAATTTTGATAGGAACATTCTAAAGTTCAGTCATGCAGTTTGGACTTTTTAATTCTCTGAAGGTATTCTCTTGTTTTCAATACTATTTTCATATTTATACATCATAACTCATCTCTTCCATTTCATTCTACTATAATACAAAAATCATTTCTAGTATAGTTGAGTTTATATCTGCTTTTTACTTAATTGATATTTTATTTAATTTTATAGGAGCAGTACTTAGAAATCTCAATTCACACTCCTTTTCTATTCACATTATTGTATATGTGTGGTCGTTGGACATTATCTCATCTTTATATTATCATTGAGTGTAGACTTTTGTATCACAATTCACATGTTAGAATTGAAAATCATGAATCAACAGGTTGCATTTTTGTGTTGTATGACCTTAAGTTGTTGTGTCTAGTTAGTCTTGCAGCAAGTGTCTTCATAAACGACCCTGCAACCATAATTATGGCTAAGGAAAATAAACTTGTTGTGTCCAATGGTTGAAAAGCAAGACAAATTAGATCTCAAAGATGAAGATAGTTCAATACAGAGAATGTGACTGAAACTCTCCAAAACAATACTTGTAGCCAAGTATTATATCATTTTCAGGGAAAGGCAATAAACTCAATACAATTTTCTAGGGAAAGAATAATGTAGAAGCCAACACACATGGCCTTGGCAATTTTAAAGTCTAATATTTGCCAGGATAAAGCTAGGAAAAATAATTGTTACACTGAAAACTGTCACCTTGACATTCTGCTGACCGTATGAGCTCATTATTACTCATACTTCCTCCTTTTGCAAGTCTAATATACCAGCTCCTCATATCAAGCTTCAAAATCAGAAGAAAATCCCTAAAATCTCCTTAGAATTGGTATCGCACTTTCTCTATGCATTCCCTGCGGTCCCGCACCTAAGTCTCAGCCTGCATGCGGAATCATACCGCACGTTCTTTGTGTAATGGGTGTGGACCTCTGTAAAACATAAAAAGGCGAGAAAATGAAGATTAAAAGATGAATTCCAGGTGAATTCTAGAAGATTCTAGACGGGAATTTTCGGAATGGATACGCTTTGAAGCTGGTTCATGCATCCCTCTCTTAATAGAGCTAACCCCTTGATGTAAGGAGCTTATCCCTTTGAAGGAGGATTCTATCCCTTCATATTTGGAACTAGAAACCTCCTCTCTTTCACTATAAAAAGAGGCCTTGGGTAGCCTCAAATGGAGTTCAAGCTTATGAGATTTGAAGTTAAATGCTGTTGAGATTTAGACTTGAGTAACTTAAGACTTTCTGTGAGGTTAAATCACGTATCCTCATTTGTCTTAGTTCAAAGAGTGCAATGCTTGTCAGAGTAAAGGAGATTCCTGCTTCGGACCCCGGGAGGACCTGCACAACATCAAGGCACAGGTTGTAAAGGTTTTCTATCTTTAAAGTTAATACAAATATACTCATTTCTCTCATTAAACTGTGAGTTTGTGGTTTATTTCATAAATTCCTTGATCATTATGATAAGTATGATTTATGATAATGTCTATACAGGTGCTGCTTAATCTTTTTCCTTGTTTGTGATTGCAGATATACGAAGGACGTTCTTTCAGTGCACGGGAAGGACTTCAACAAAATCAAGTAACCAAGCAAAGCGTTGGATATAAGGTAGGCCTTGCACCCGTATAGTGTTTTTATAAATTGCATATGCTTAGAGAGAGATTAGTATAATTGGCTGTTTGTTGCTAGTTACATTTTGTACTAGAGAGATCGGTCTTGTCCGCAAGACGGATTAATCTACACAACAAAATGGCGACTCCGCTGGGGAAGAACTTTTGTTTGTTCTTGGTTCTCTTTGATTTTTGACTTGAGAAAAGGTTTCTTTTTCTGGTTTTTGATTGATTCACATCTGTCTGGGTGCTTTAAATTTTTTCTGTTTTGAAAATTTAGAAGTATTTTGGATTTTTCTATCATTTTTGCTAGGACCGCACTCTGCATAACTGTTACAGTGCGGGCAGTTTCGCACGTTCTTTATAGAATACAGTGCGGGACCGCACCTGTCAACACTGCTTACATGGGGACCCTGTAAAAATTTTGAAAAATCTCTAGGTTTCTTTTTCTGGTTAATTTTTAGATCTTTGGTTTCTGCCCAGACTGGTTATTGTGTCTATCAAGAATTCATTGTTTATGAACTCCAACAGTGTTAGTGTTTTGAATGATTTTCTAGAAGTTTTTGCCGATTGGATTACTTTTCCTATTTGGTCTTTGTAGTGGTTCAAATTTTTGACAATCTGTAGTATCTCAGATCACATAAGATCTCTTTTTGTCTATTGAATCCGACCTCATTGTGAAAACATCCTAGTTTGAGAAATTAAGCCTTTTGATTTCTTTGCAAATCTTCGAAAAGAACTTGTTTTAAAAGTTTTGAATTTCATTTATTCTTTGAGTGTTTTGAAAAACATATTTTGAGTGTTTTTGATCTGTTTGATAGATTCTTAGTTTGCTGAATAACTAAGAGAAACATTCATAAAAAAACTCTAAAAAGCTTTTACTCAATTTAGATTAGTTTTTTAAGATTAGTCTTCATAGTTTTGAATAGTTTTAATTTTTGTAGATTTCTTTCGAAAGAGAATTGTTTTGTAGCTTCTTGTTTGGAAAAGAAAATAGTTTTTCTTGTGAGCTTTGATAGTTTAATGAAAAGACAAAATAGTTTCTTTCACTTAGTTTTCATGTTTGAAGAAGAAATTTGAAAGTTGCATTCTCTAACTCTTCTTTAGATAGAAAATTCATTGAAAGAAAAAAGAATTGAATATCATCGTAGGTGCATTTTAGTGTTTTTTGGAGGTCGAGTCTTCACATCATACAAAGTTTCATTTCCGCGCCCATTTGACTTAAGAAACAGCTCTTAAAAGTAACGCTTAAATAAAATTCATCTAGTAATCTTTTTATTTTTAGGGCTCTCATCACCAACATAGCTTAGGCTAGTATCTTGGAGTAGGAAGTAATTAACTCTCCAAGGTAGATAAAACAAACAAGTAGATATATCTTGCGGTAGGAAGAATTCCAGTTGTTGCATGTATGCTCTGGGAAGCTCCTCTTAAAGGAGTTAAGCACGAGATCATATATGAACTAGTGGGGTAATCAATCCTTCCTCATTGGGAACGATAGAAGATATACACGTATTAAAAACGGTAAACCTCGGATAGACCATTGTCGAGGAGCCAGGGGTCACTTGTCGGTAAACCTTGGATTTTGTTCAAGGAACCTTCAAGGGGATTTAGCTTTGTTACTCTGCCCTTGCGTGTGTGTCGGATCGTAGACTATTCCCCCAGGTATATTTGTTTCAGTTGGTAACCTTAGAGGCCATAATCTTTGGGATTCTTTCCTAAGGTGACGGTGGAGGGAAGATCCCACTGTACCTGGAACAGACGTCGACTAGACTCACTTGGACTCTCTGGGGGGTCCTCTTCACTCGAGATGGTTATGTGAAGAAACTTGTGCCAGTCTGTTTCATTAAGCAGGTTGTCGGGGTAACTGTTCCAACCGCCCTTTTCGTGTTAAAACTCTACTAAGTTGGATTTCATCACCAACTAGTGATTTTAGTACGGAAAGTTACTTGTTTGTGTGTGGTTTGAACTCTTAGATTTTTTTAAGCGAGTGATTCAATTGTTTGTTTCTTAGAGACTTTAGGTGTTTTCATTGAAATTTTTCTTTGTTTGCGTGTGATTAGATAATTTTTCATCGTGTCGGAATTGCCGAGACAATCCCGGAGAATACAAGGGAAACCCCCTGAATTTACACCAGGTCATTTAGAAGGGCTTCGGGCTCTGGTACCACACGGTAGCCGTAGAATTAGATCAACAGAAGCTGAAAGCTCTGCTATTGTGATACATCCTGATCATCAAATTCCCACAACAGAATATATTCAAGAACCGATTTCAGTTTCTGAAGTCACTGAAAATATTTCCCCTACAGGAGAATTATCTGACGAACCTGAAATCTCTGAGCCTGAAACTAAATCTTCTGTGTTAGAAACATCTTCAGGATTTATCTCACCAACTTCTAGCGATCTAGGTTCACCAAGGGTTAGAAATATCATTACTGAAAATCTTCCTTCTGGACTAATTTCTATAGAAGAACTTACTAATCCAGACGAAGACATATCTCTTCCCAACTCCCCTCAATCGTTAAATCTTAGGGAGAGTGAATCCATTTTCTACAGCCCTATTCGAACTAATCCCTGGTATCTTTCTTTAACTGATTTTTTAGAGAATCCGGGTCTTACTTTTTATCCACCTCGAGCTCCATTTCATCCTACACCCAGAGGTTACTATCCGTCATCTATTATGGCTGGAGAGTCGTCCATGTTTTCGCAAACGCCTGAATCTTTTTTACATGGTGGTCCGTCTGTTCCTGCGGGATATCAGTCTTTGTCTGGTACTTTCTCAGGAGCAACTCCTCAACCTATCGAAAATGTGTTATCATCTGGTCTTGGTGGACTTAAAATTGAAACATCGAACGCAGAGCAAGTTTTTATGATGTCTGGTAATATTCCTAATCCTCAAGCTCAAGGCAGTCAGTTTCCTTCTGGGGGTCAACCTCAGGGAATTCAGTTACCACTTGGGGGGCAACCTCAGGGTGGGCAATTACCGCCTAGGGGGCAACCCCAAGGTAGTCAGTTACCACCCGGGGCTCAACCTCAAGGTAGCTTTTTCTCAGGACAAACTGTGGATCAATATTATTTTGGGGGGCAGCCCCAAGGACAGTACATACCTCAAGGTTACCAACCCCAAGGACGGTACATTCCTCAAGGTCAACCCCAAACTCAATATGCTCCTCAGGGTCCTCAACAACCCCAGCTTCAGTACGTGCCTCAAGGTTATCAACCTCAAGGGCAGTACCCAATACAAGGATACCAGCAGCCTTCTGGTCAACCATCTATTCAAGGAACCGGAACTTTACCTTATTATCAACCCTACGTTCAACCAGGTTTTGGTCCTTACGTTCAACCTTCTACGAGACAGTACCCCGGAATGATGGTGTGGGATCCGTCCCAATATCAACAGCCTTTGCAGCCTAATGTGCAGTTACCTTATCAACCTGGTCAGCCAATGGTTTCTGGTTCAATTCAGCAACCTGGTCAGCCAGCTATTCAAACTCTTGCACCTAGTTCAGTTCAGCAGGCTGGGCCTAGTACACCTCAGACTCCGCCCCAAACTGCTGCAACGTCTGTTCAGCCTGTTACACCTATTTCTGGAGTGTCTGTAGCCCCGAGTTCGGCTATTCCTGTATCCGGGCAAATCCCTCAAGCCTCTGTACCTCAGTCAGGCCCTACAGCTCAGACTACAGTTCAGATGCCTGCAGGACAATCCGGTACAAGTACAGTTGTTACGAGTCAACCTCAGTTTACTTATCAACCGTACCAAGGACAGCCGCAATACGGTCCCTATGTTCAGAATCCGAGCTATCAGCCATACCCTGGTTATACTTATCAACAACCTCAGTATGGTCCGATTCATCCTGGTTATCCGGGAGGTTATACAATACCCAATGCTAATCCAATTCCTAGTTATCCTGGGTATCCGCCTCCTGGATCTGCTTTGGCTGCTCAAGGTTTTCGTGACCCTAACCGTCAGTTACCGTTCATCGCAACTTTGGATTTACCAGATTTGACGCGCCTTACTAATGATCCTATTTTCTATTATCAGAACTGGCCGTCAATGCCTCATAAGTTGCCCAGTGACATACCAAAATTTGAAGGTAAGTCAGGAGAGGATCCATCAAATCATGTGATGAATTATCACCTTTGGTGTGCATCTAATTCTATTGTTGATGATTCGATTCGCTTACGTCTTTTCCAAAGGACACTCATAGGTCTTGCAGCCAAATGGTACATTGAGTTGCCACGAGGCTCGTTTCATAATTTCAGTCAGTTAGCAACGTCTTTCTTAACTCATTTCCAGTTGCCTGTCAGATACGACAATGGCACGGAATTATTAACTTCACTAAAACAATCTACGTCCACGTATATTTCTGATCATATTCATGAGTGGCGACGTAGACGACGTTTGGTGAAGGTTTATATTCCGGATCAAATTTTGGCAGAGTGGTTTGTAAAATCATTACTGCCCAAGATCACTGAAGATGTAGCTAAGGATGGTGTTGTTACTGAAGAGCAAGTAATTGCTCAGGCTCAGTACCTAGACCTCGTCTATACGCAGTCAGGTACTTTACATGAAAAAATTCCGGATTTACCCAAACAAGGTCAGATAGCTGCTCCTCCTTCAGGGTCTCATGCCGCTGACGGTATGATTGGTACAGTTAGTTCTAAAAGTAAGAAGAAATCCTCAAAGAATTCTTCTCCAATCATAACTTTACCTGATTCCCCGAAGGGAGAATCCTCTCAAGAATTTTCTGCCGATATTCATGTCGTTGAAACATCTACGGCAAAATCAAAAACCGGTGGTAAAAAGAAAGGGAGGAATAAAAACAAGAAAAATTCGAAAGAGAAAACAGATAGAGAAGAATCCAATGATGAGAAATGTAAACCTCGTTATCCTTGCTTCATTTGTGAACAAGATCACTTCACGAAAGAATGCCCATATCGAGAAGAGGTTACGAAACTCATTAAAGGATCGCAACAACCTGCTGTCTTGAAGGATCCTTTTCCGGTTCAAGATAGTAAGATGATTGGTTCTTCCTCGACCACTTTAGAAGAGCCTATTATGATGATGTCTCATATAAGGGTCGCGACGCGATCGCAAGATTACGGTTCTAAGAATCCCGTTGATGGCAAAGAAGGAGAGTCTTCCAATGCCAACGCATCAAATACAACTCCTCCTGTTTCCGGTCCGCTACAGATCGAGAAACAAAATCCAGACTTGATAATCAAGCCGCCTGCTAAAGGTGTTCTTCGTAAATCGGCTTTCAATCCACATGCGAGAGCTGCTCAGAATTACAACATTGTTGAAGATTTAGCTATTTCTCCTTCAGCAATGTCGGCTTTAGAAGTGCTGCAGTCATGTCCAGCACAGCGTAAATTGTTATTGTCTGCCATAGGAGCTGTTGATGTTAATGATTCTAACCTTATAATCTTCGATTTAGAAACTAGTACACCACGTCTTCCTCATCAAATGGCTTTCCAGATTCCAGTGTTAGTCAAAAATAGGCCTATTTTTCGGACTGTGATTGATGAGGGAGCTTCAACGTGTATTATGTCGCTTCAGTGTTGGAAATCTCTTGGTTCTCCTACACTTAACCAATCTTCGACGATTCTAAAAGCTTTTGATGGTCGAGGTTTTCAACCTTATGGTATTTTGCAGGATTTACCCATAGGGGTTGAAGGGAAAATTGTTAATCTAGATGTGGAGGTGGTTGATGCCCCTCTAGATTACAACCTTCTACTGGGTCGTAGTTGGTCTTATGCTATGACTTCTATTGTCTCTTCGGTCTTTCGACTTATAAAATTTCCATATCAAGGAAGGATCGTGACAATAGATCAGTTAACTTATTTTTCGTCAGACCCAGCCTCTACAGAAACAATCCAGCATGTTGGTAAAACGACTATCTCTTATAAGGATGTTGGAGTAGGTTTGATTAAAGATTCTGGTTTACTAGGAACTTTTTCCTTTCCTCCTCCTAACGTATCGTCTTCTACTGCAACTATTCATATGATTTCGTCAGACACACTTTTGACTGATGACCCTTGGATACTACCTTCGGAATCCGAGATTGACTCATTTGATGGCGTGATGCCTTTGAGTCCATTTGAAATTGCGTACCAGACTGTACAGTCTTTTTCCAACACCTTTTCAACCAAAATTGATTCAATGAATGGGATCCAAGAGGAATCACTTTCTATTTCTAGTTCAGACGCAACGACATTTCCTGAAATTGTTCATACAGATGAGCAAATTCATGAGTTTTTGTCTGTTGATGATTTACCATGGGAAGATCTCCATCATAGGTCTTCATTCTTACCTAAATTAGATCATTTTGAAAATGATTTCGCTTCAATCTTTACTGCTGAATATGCCAAGGAACCTCAGAATCCATTGAAAAATCCTGATTCTGAGTTAAATTTAGAAAATATATCTAGAACGGTTCCAATTAACATTTCAGTAAAACCTGGAATAATTGAAAACATTCATATAGGTGCTTGTTGTTCAGACGAAGAAATTCAGACTTATAAAGCCCTATTTCAAGAATTCCGAGACGTGTTTGCCTGGTCTTACGAAGAAATGCCAGGAATTGATCCATCGATCGTAGTACATGAAATTAAGACTTACCCGGATGTTAAACCTGTTCGTCAACGATTACGTCAAATACATCCTAGAAAAGCTGCTGCTATAAAATCTGAAGTTGAAAAATTACTTCGAGCAGGATTCATTTATCCAATCGCTTTAACGGATTGGGTATCGAATATTGTTCCTGTGACTAAAAAACAAGGAACAATAAGAGTATGTATCGATTATAGGGATATTAATCGAGCGTGTCCAAAGGACAATTATCCAACTCCCTATATCGATCAGATAATTGACGATTGTGCTGGGAGTGAACTATTCTCTTTTATGGATGGTTTTTCCGGCTACAATCAAATAAACATACTCCCTGCAGATCAACCTAAAACAGCTTTCATTTGTCCATGGGGAACATTTGCCTATTGTAAACTACCTTTTGGACTTAAGAACGCTGGAGAAACTTTTCAACGGGCCATGTCTTATGCGTTTCATGACATTAAGCACATTTTTCAACCATATCTTGATGATTTACCTGCTCATTCATCACGTAGGGCCGATCATCCCACTCATTTAAGAGCAATTTTTATGAGATGTCGGCATTATCGGATAAGGTTGAATCCGCATAAATGTGTTTTCTGCGTAGAATCGAGTCGTTTACTGGGATTTGTTGTCTCAAAATCAGGCATTCGTGTTGATCCTTCGAAGGTCGAAGCTATTGTTAAATTGCCTCCTCCTTCGACATTGCGCCAACTCCAGAGTTTGCAGGGGAAAGCAAACTTTTTACGTAGATTTATTTAGAACTATGCCGAGCTTGCAAAGGGTTTTACCCGGTTGTTGAAACAAGACATTCCGTTCTTTTGGGACGAGGTCGCTGATCGATCTTTTGATGCACTTAAACACGCGTTGACCCATGCACCGTTATTGCATCCTCCCAACTACAACCAAGATTACATTCTGTATCTCGTTGCTTCTCATTCCACTATTGGGATGGTACTAGTTCAGGAAGATGAATCTCACAACGAACATGTGATTTATTATCTTAGTCGAAATTTGAATCCGACTGAAATCAAATATACACATGTGGAGAAATTGGCCTTGGCAGCTGTTCAAGCTGTCCAACGTTTTCGACATTACATATTGTTACGTAAAACCACAGTAATTTTTGATTGCAACCCTATGATGTATATTTTGACCAGACAATTGCTAGGGGGCAAATATTCTAAATGGATAGTTATCCTACAAGAATTTGACTTGGAATTTGAAAAATCCAAGGCAAAGAAATCTTTTGTTTTTGCGGAACTAATGTGTGATTTTCCCTCTACTGATATTGAAACAGTGGCAGAAGAGTCCATTGTGGACGAATCTTTGTTTCTTATCAGTACGCTTGATCCATGGTATGGGGATATTATTGTATATCTCCAAACCCAATCTTTTCGGCCTGAAATTTCACGAACTCAACGACGGAAAATACGCTTCCAATCCCAACAATATAACATCATTGGTGATACTCTTTATCGACGAGGAGCGGATTCTGTTTTTCGACGTTGTTTAACTCATGAAGAAGCTGAAAAGGTACTCAATGACTGTCATTCTGGAGCATGTGGCGGTCATATGTCTGGGTATGCCACTGCCCAAAAGATATTGCGTGCAGGTTATTTCTGGCCAACATTATTCAAAGATTGCATTTATGCGGTTCGGAAATGCCACAACTGTCAAATTTTTGATAGGAAAATGCGCGCGCCACCCGCTCCTCTTCACCCTATAATTGTTGTTGGTCCATTTGCAAAATGGGGTATCGATTTTATCACATGTAACCCTCACTCGGCCGGGGGGCATGCCTATATTATTCTCGCTGTAGATTATTTTACGAAATGGGCCGAGGCGATGCCTACATATTCAGCTGAAGGCAAGACTGCTGCAACATTCGTGTTCAATCACATAATTGCTAGGTTTGGTGTTCCTCAAGCTATTATTACAGATCATGGAAGTCATTTTCGGAACATCATGATGACTGAATTAACAGAACAACTTGGCCTACGCCACGATAATTCCACTCCATACTATCCACAAGCAAATGGTCTGGTTGAAGCTATTAATAAAGTTTCAGTCACCATGATTAAACGAATCATTGGTATTCACAAGACGAATTGGAATTCCATGTTATTTTCAGCGCTTTGGGCATATCGAACCTCAGTCAAAACATCAACGGGTTTCACTCCTTTTCAACTAGTTTACGGTTTAGAAGCTGTGTTACCAATTGAATGCGAAATACCGTCATTAAAATTAGCCATAGAATTACTTCCAGCTACGTCTGAAGAGGAAAAACATTTATTGTACTTGGCCCAATTAGATGAGAATCGGCGAAGTGCTGCAATAGCAAACGAGGCTCATGTTAAAAGGATAAAAGCTCAGTATGATAGAAATGTGACCCCTCGAAATTTTTCAGAAGGAGACCTAGTTTTACTTTATGATCAAGCTAACGACAAGCTAGGAGCTGGAAAATTCGTGCCTATGTGTCATGGTCCTTACATTGTGAAACGAAAGTTAGCAAAAGGGGCCTATGAGTTAGTAGATTTTGATGGTGTCCCTTTAGATAAACCCAGAAATGGGCTTTATCTAAAGAGATATTACGCTTAAACAAGGTGTGGAGATTTTTTGTTAGTTTTAGATTTCTTTATTGTTGGTGTGTTTTAGATTAAAAAGTGTGCCTAGTTTAGAAGTGTGTTTTTCACTATGACTGCTTATCTGAGTTTTACTCTTGATATTGCAGATGTCGACGTCTCTTCAAACCTACATTGATTTTGCTGATGGTGCTTGTCGTAGTACACGGAACATTTCTTCCGCAGCTTGGGTTATCTATTCACCCTCTGACGAGTTAGTATCCATGCATGGGGTAAGCCTTGGTCAAACAACAAATAACATTGCCGAGTATAGTGCAGTGATTGAGTTATTATCTGAGTCCATATCATTTGGAATTCGGAGTTTGATTGTAAGGTTGGATTCTGAACTTGTTGTATTACAGCTTAACACGGTTTATACCATTAGAAATCCGGTGTTATTACGGTTATTTTTGAGAGTTCGTCTCTTGGAACGTGAGTTTGATTACATTGAATATCAGCATATTCCAAGACGTTTAAATACATTAGCAGATTCAATTGCTTCTAGTATGATAAATAGACATTTGCAATAATTAAAAGCAGTGAAACAAAAAACATTCATTCATGTACGCAGATAGCCGTCAAAAATAGTGATATATATCATAGGAGTGTGTTCAAAAAATATACATCGTCTTCGATCATAGGTTGAAAACACCTTATGATCGGCAAAAATGGTAACACAAAAGTACAAAAATGAGTCTACATGATCATCTCATCACTGATGATGATCTCGATAGGAAACAACTGCTCGAGCCACCCTGCATAGGAACCTCCTGAAAGGTCCTGGGACTCCAATCACATATCTTTGAAGCCTGAAGGGAATATCATCTATACTCGTCTCTGGTATATCTAGAGTCAAGTGCTCTAGATGATGTTCCAAATCAGTCAAAATTTCTACTGATTGGCCTGCTGGGGCTGGTGCGGGCGCAACTGGTTGCCTTCTCTCGAAAGGTTGAAGATGAGCTGGACGTTGTGGACCCACATCTGTATTTGAAAAACTTTTGGTTATTAGTTTTCTAAGACGATAAAAAATTAAAAAATTTAGAACTTAGCAAACGTTGAAAAATGTTTTACCTGAATCGTCCCACTGTTCCCCTGCAGGGAGAGACATCTCTCTATCTCCGCGGAAATCTATCCCTGCATACGGAAAATCCTCTATCGTAAAAATTTGGCGATCCAGCCAATGAAAATATGAAGCAGGGAATCGTACAATCTCAGCGCCCTCGATAGCATGACGAGCCATCAGCGCGGACCAGCGAACCATTCTTGGTTCTCGAAGTCGACCGGCATCAACTGAAATACTCTGTGGAGCTAACTGAGGGACCCTCTCCAAAGCAAAAGAAACGGCAATGGAACCATATCCGAAGTTTTTTAGTTTCTCGGTTTTTGCTCTGGTAAGTTGGCCTTTTATATTTGCCAACACAGCTTCGCACCAGTTGAAGATGGTGCCACGAAAACAGTCCACAGCAATGCGCATTTGGGAACCAGTAGCTACATGCAGCGCGGCACTCCCACATAGTTTGGTAACGGTGAATGCTATAACTTTCAGTTCAGGACGGATGATATGTTTTATGTCAATCCGTTTGTCCCGAGGATCTTCCTGATCATCGCAAAATTCGAGTTGAAGACTAGCGACAGTCTGGCCACCTGGCCTAGTCCCAAACAAAGATACATGTTCGCCCCTCTTGGACAAACCAGTCAAAAAGTATATATCCTCCAGCTCAATTTAGAGCCGGTGGCCACCAATGAAGAAACATTGGTCCTCCACATGCCATCTGTCTACCAACCATGTTAAGAGTTCCACTTGTGCCCTCATGCCAGAGATGGCCCAGAATTTGTATAAGCAGCACGCTTTTAATGCCCTTTGTGTGGGAAAATGGAGTATTGCAGCTTCATCCACATCCTCATGTTCCCTTTCTCGCCAAATAAGCATCTTGTTAATCCTGCAACACAAAATAGGGCATATTAGCATGATTTCATTTGAAAACTTTTGGCAGAAATTTGAGAAAACTATGCTTGAATTTTAACCGCGCGGGTACCGCACCCGCCCTTTGTAAACAGAGCGTAGCTCCACACGAAAGGTGTGTGCCGGGTGCGGCACCCCCGATTTTTCTCGTTCAGAAAAAATCGGGGTCCGCAGGCAACCTGTGTCCCGCGTGCGGACCCCGCGGGCGCATTTTTTTGACCTATTTTTGCCCTAAAAAATCAAACTAAAGCCTAAAAACGAATTTTAAACGGATGAAAAGCAAGATAAGGAGGTCGTGGATTACCTGGGGCTGACGATTTTCGATTCCAACGGTTGAATTTTCCAGAATCTTCACGGGAACTTTTTATCCAAAAGCTTTTTACTTTTTCACTCTGCAACTGAACGGTAAAAATGAAATAGAAAAAGTCCTTTTTATAAGTTTTTTCGAATGAATGAATTGTAAATTTATTTATTTTTCACTTTAAAAGGGATATTTTTGAAATCATTTTTATTTATCTTAAACATGTATGTGTAATGTTTTGAGTTTTTGTGCAGAAACAGGATTTTTCAGGTGAAATAATCATTTTTCAACAAAGAGCATACTTTTATCACTTTTTCGGACTCTTTCAAAAATTTTTACGAAAAAGCGAAACCTTGGAGTCCTCTTTAAGCCCTTTTCAGACTCTCTAAATATGAAAAGATTGCCGAGTACTTGACTATTCAAACTCGTTAAAATAAATGAACAGTCGTCCCTTCAGTATAAGTTTACCCCTTTTACGGACTGAAATGGACTATTTACGAAAAAGGTATACGTTGACTAAATACGGTCAATAGAGTTCTCTCCCGCATTATTTTATCCTTTTTCGGGCCTGAGAGACTAAATTTACGAAAAAGTACACCCACGGAGTTTTCTTAAGTTTTTCTTCTGACTCCCTAAAACTGAAAAACACCGAGTTTCTCCTATACTGGACTCGTTAAAACTTAACAGTAAAGGACCTGTTTAATTTTCAACAGGAACGAACCACTCCTTCTTAGGGTTCGAATTTTAAACTAAGTTGGACTCACCCGAAGGGTGAGCTTATAACCACGCAAATGTTATCCTCCTCAAGCTTGTCAAAAATAAAGAGGTACTTGCCAGAAATGGTGGGGGAAAAGAGAGAAAAATGAGCATGTTTGTTGTATTTTAAAATTGTCCGAAAACTCGGTCGACCACTCTTGGACACGACACTTATATTCACCTGGGTTGGGAAATCCTTTGCTTAACAGTTAATCAAACCACATTGAAAATTTTCAGCCGGTTTCTGGGTATTAGCTTTAAGTCAATTGTCACCAAGCCATCTGCAGTGTCGTTATGTGTCCAAGAGAACAGTTCAAACAAAACCATTCATCTGCAAAATATCTGTCATCCATCATTGACCATCCCTGAGTCAGTCCTTGCCAACATATTTTCAAAACTTGATCTATGATTTCGTGTTGTGGGCTTGCCTACGACAGATCGCTTTCTATCGACATCGGCACATTATCTAGGAAGTTGATCCAGAAATCGTCAGTACCTTGAAATCTGCATGCCTCAATGGCAGGTTTCTCGCTTTCGACGACAGGTTACATTAATGACCTTCGATCGAATGACTCCGTGACATGTTCGACTTCAACTCATTCATTCACATTTCATGGACTGTACTGAGTACTTTGAGAGCCATTGACATTACTGGTGGTTTCTCTCACACTTGTTAACAGTTCACATCATTGACTGGTAATCAAGTGGTTTCTACCATGTTCGACTTCAATACATTCATTCACATGGATAGAATCGTACTGGTTCGAGATACGGAAATCAAGACCCTGGATCTAGTTTCCACCATCCAGGTTGCGAGGAATTTTGTTGTCATCTATACAGTAGACTTTTGATAAACAGATGGCTGCGTCCATACTGTGTCTACATATATTTGTACTATGATGTATTCAAAATCATTCCTGTATCAGAACGATTTCAGTTAGTTTATAGTTAGTTTTTTATCTGAGTATGGGAATGCCTACCTCAGTGATGACATATACATGTATATATTTTTCATTGAATGTTTTTACAGGTACCGACTGGGGTGTCCACAGGATGATCTTTGAAATGATAAAGTACTGCACTCTTCATATATGACAGACTATAGCTTCATCTATTATAGACTTTGCACTTTAGGGGGCAATTTGTTACACTGAAAACTGTCACCTTGACATTCTGCTGACCGTATGAGCTCATTATTACTCATACTTCCTCCTTTTACAAGTCTAATATACCAGCTCCTCATATCAAGCTTCAAAATCAGAAGAAAATCCTTAAAATCCCCTAAAGAATTGGTATCGCACTTTCTCTATGCATTCCCTGCGGTCCCGCACCTAAATCTCAGCCTGCATGCGGAACCATACCGCACTTTCTTTGTGTAATGGGTGCGGACCTCTGTAAAACATAAAAAGGCGAGAAAATGAAGATTAAAAGTGAATTCCAGGTGAATTCTAGAAGATTCTAGACGGGAATTTTCGGAATGGATACGCTTTGAAGCTGGTTCATGCATCCCTCTCTTAATGGAGCTAACCCCTTGATGTAAGGAGCTTATCCCTTTGAAGGAGGATTCTATCCCTTCATATTTGGAACTAGAAACCTCCTCTCTTTCACTATAAAAAGAGGCCTTGGGTAGCCTCAAATGGAGTTCAAGCTTATGAGATTTGAAGTTAAATGCTGTTGAGATTTAGACTTGAGTAACTTAGGTATGCTTTTGATGACTATTTCAGTGGCTTTTTAATAGAATTTGTGAACCTTTTTGTATCATGAATTTGGAAAGTAATAAGGAACCATAACAAAACATGTGAGAATTGATATGCAAGACTTAGCCACTGATAATGGTTATTTTCTGTACAGGAAAAGGAGAAAACGAGGAATTTCCGTTCCAAAGGAAAGGACAAAGTCGAGATAACTGCTGTCCCTCTGAACGAGAACCGAATGCAAACAAGGCTAAATAGATTACAGCAAATCGGCTCGGAAAAGAAGGAGAAGACACCAGCTCGGCGCCAAAGAAAGGAAAGGATGAAGAATTAACAGTTTGGCGAATCCCTCAGGATCTTCGATCCTGAGGGATCGCTGCTTTATTTATCATGTTACTTGGACATCTCCGCCATCACCTTTATATAAAGGGACAACACTGTTAGCTTGATAGATAGGATACGCTTTTATGTAATTTTCTGTAAAACATCAACTTTGATTATTGAGTCTCGTTGAGAACTGGTTCAATGTATTTTTGACCGATGCATTAATAAAAGCTTGGTGATTATTTCATCTCTGCGTCTGGATTAACTTAAAGCGGTGTATCCTTGGAGGCTAAGGGCCCGGCCCCGAAGGACACTTGCTTCTGTACCATTACGACTTGACTTTTGTGTGGTTTGTTTATCATTGTTATTTGGTAATTTGATATGCTTTATAAGTTCATATTACATGCTTTGTTAAAGATTGAATCATTGAGGTTTTTTACAGATAGAATCGTGTGTTGACTCCGCATCAAGTTATTAATCCTTTCAAGAGTTAATTGCATGTTCTTACTGTTTTGTTACAGAGCTGTTATACTAAACGTTCGTGTTGTGCGCGTTTCTGATTTATCAGTACTGTTCCATAATTCATTAATAGTTATTGCTGTTCCATTAGTGTGATTTGTGTGAATTGCTTTTAGAGTGAAAGAATGTTATTTGATTGCAAAGAATGCATTTGAGTTAATAGATTAAGTTTGGTTACAACCTGCGGGACTTAGTTATTCAATTGCTGTTCCATTTTAGACTTGCTGTTCTATTTCAGAATTGTTGTTCAATCCTTTATTTGCTTTGCTATTCCAT